>SNQJ01S0012266.1:76250-96856 GCA_010110895.2 Picea sitchensis
AGAAACATTGGACAAGTTATGAGTCTGAAGAATGAGCTTTGTGACATGAAGATGAATGATGACGACAGCATAACATCATACTTTGTAAGGATCTCCCAGCTAAGAGATCAACTACAAGCTATTGAAGAGATCACATCAGAAAAGGAATTGGTGAACATAGTACTCAATGGTCTTCCCAATACATGGGATGCATTTGCCGCAAGCATGAACACAAGGAAGGAGTACCCGACATTTGAAGAACTTTGGACTTTCTGTGCTCAAGAAGAATCAAGGATCAATGCAAAAGAGAAACCCCAAAAGAAATACGATGATCAAGCCTTCACAACAAGATTCAAGAACTTCAGAAAGTTCGATTCAAGAAGGAAGCCAAAACAAAGGAAAGAAATTTCAGAAATACAATGCTTCAACTGTCAAAAGTACGGTCACTACATGAATTAGTGTCCCGAGCTAAAGAAAAGGAAGGAGAAACACGAAGCATTGATTGCCGAAGAAAAGGAACCTACAAAGAAGACTAAGCAGGATGGAAGAGGCTTCTTCTACTAAAAGGTAACAACACTCTTCTTACTTCTTGTACATATCTTACTTGCATCGTCTTTGTACATATATTGTATATCTATCTCTTGGAAAATAATGTGTTCCAAGAAGAACTATACCTATGAAAGAACAACAAGATAAGAATGAATATCATTAGATAACACACATGAAGGGATGAAATACAAATCATGTGGAAGCTACTACAAGATAAGACGAATCAATCATGAAGAGACTTAGAAGTCAAACATCAAGAGAAATTGGAGAAAGACTTATGACGACAACTAAGACGAAAGTGTGGACTCTGTTAAGACAAGAGAGCCAATTATATATTACGGAAGACAATAAGGTTGCAGATGGAAGCATGGACTCTATTATATATTGTAGAAGACAATAAGGACGAAGACAGAATAATGGACTCAGTCAGACGAAGGGAGCAGATTATATGCACTCTTACATGAAGCAAGAATTAGGAGGGAGCTAATCCTATGATCCATTGAAGATGATGAAATACATATATCCATGGTAGCAGCCATGAAAGACAGTACGTGTTCAACTCAACTGCAGAAGAAGACCTCTTCGAAGAAAAGCCTTAAAATATTCCTGGTTGTCCTTCCAGATCCGTGATCCTATGATGAAAGGAAGAAGTGGAATCTCTAGAACATGGAATCTACAAGAAACTCCATGGACCCAAGAGCAAAAGAAAAACATGAAGATTCCAAGAAAGAAAGAAAAGCCAGAACAACCAGTCATTGTATCAAGATTGCCAGCCTGATATGAACTCACTAAAAGAAATCAAGCAGAAGAACTGAAAGTCGTAATGAAGAACAATGTACGGAAGACTTATGAATGAAAGTATTATGAGATCCAGAACCAGAGATTCTCTGAGATGGAGGGAAAATACTATGATGATTGATTTTTCCAGTACACCGGACTTATCTCTATATAAGTCATTATATTATCCGCAACATCCATGAGTCGAAATTCTACATCAAACAAATGCAAAGAATTTTCTCCAAAGAAATTGAATAAAGAGCATATAAAGAGCAATCTCAAGACTTTGAGGCATATCAAAAAGAGACTCCTATATGCAGATAAGAAGAAGACAACTTGGTGGAGAACCTCTAGTGCACAACAGAAGCGTGGTGAAGATTTCCTTGTAACATCAAGATGACTACTCAGAAGATCAGATCTCATGATGACAGAAGAAGAACCACATGGATATGTTCCAGTTCTCCAACTATGATATACTCTATTATTCAGATCTACATGAAGCCTTCACAGTGTTCCAGACTAAAGTACAAGCATTACATTATCCATGATGAAGTCTAGAAAGGAGAAAATGATTTCTCCAATACATATCTCCAAAGATGAGCAGATAGGCATACATTTTGGTAAAGCCTCTATTCAAGATGAAAGAAATTGCATACTCAAGCTAGAGCTCGTGGAAATGACTCTCTTAGCTGGAAGGGAAGACTCTCCAAACTAGAAGAAGGTACGCAAACATTTATTTTTGTAATTGAAATAACTCTCCATTTAGGAGGGAGCATTGAAAATATTATTTATCTTTGTAATTGAAAAATAGTCTAGATTAGACAGATGCTTTCCTGTTCGGAAAGTGGATTGAGATTTCTGACGGACAACGACTTCCCATTGTAGTTAACATGGGAGGCAGACTGATTGCTGATGTATCATAGATAGCGACTTCCCATTATGGGGAGTGGTCTAGGACAATCATTNGGACAGTGGCTTCCCATTGTAGTTAACATGGGAGGCAGACTGATTGCTGATGTATCATAGATAGCGACTTCCCATTATGGGGAGTGGTCTAGGACAATCATTCTTCTTGGCAGTCACTCTGTGTAGTGGTCAAGTAGAATGGTCCGCCTTGCCGGGCAGTCATTCTTTCGAAGTTCACAATTGTGAGCAGTTTCGAAGAATCGCCCATTTTGGAGGTTGATGCAGGATAGACATTCCTCGAGGGCAGACTCATTCTTTCTAGGATACACTTTGTTTAGTGTCGGAGGAATGGCCCAGGGTGGGGAATGGTCCGGATAGTTACTCCTCGAGGGCAGAATCATTCTCTCCAGGCTACATCTTGTTTGGTGTTGGAGGAATGGCCCAGGGTGGGGAGTAGTCCAGGATCAACAATCAGGGACAGTTATTCCTCGAGGGAAGACTCATTCTCTCCAGGTTATACATTGTTTAGTGTCGGAATAATAGCCTAGGGTGGGGAATAGTCCAGGACAGTCATTCCTTAGGGTAGACTCATTCCCTCCAGGTTACACTTTGTTTAGTGTCAAAGGAATGGCCCAGGGTAAGGAATGGTCCATACATTTTTCAAGGGCAGACTCATTCTCTCCAAGTTACACTTTGTTTAGTGTCGGAAGAATGCCCCAGGGTGGGAAATGGTCCAGGTTCAGAAATCAGAAACAATCCTTCTTCCTTGGTTGAGAAGAATGGGGCAGATAGCCTATTATTGATATTCTATGTTGAGGGCAGACATTCTTTCAGACCTCACAGATGTGAGTGAAAGATTGGCCCAGACGATTATTATTGATGTTATATATTGAGGGCAAACATTCTTTCAAATCTCACAGATGTGAGTGAAATATTGGCCCAGATGATCATTGTTGATATTCTATACTGAGGGCAGACACTCTTTCAGATCTCACAGACTAGAGTGAAAGATTGGTCCAGTTGATTCAGTTTTTATGATAACATTGTTTCTATGAAGATTAAGACTACTATGGTGGCAGACATTCTTTCAGATATCACAAGACGTGAGTGAAAGGTTGGCCCAGATGATACAGTTTTTATCATAACATTGTTTCTATGTAGGATGCTCTCAGATGTTTGTTATGAAGACTATATGACAGTAGATGAGGACTAATGTGGTGAATATGTTTCACCGTTCGCAACTATACGTTGTTGATCAAGTACTTGTGTGTTACTTTATGTGGTAGTCAACCACTGGATTGTAGTTTGTGTACTACTATGAATAGACACAGGTGTGTTCTATCCTTGTTCTAAATGCTTTGAAGACTATCAACAGTTTATTGGAGACAATGATCATTCAGATGAATGATGAACAAATATTTTCCAGATGGAAAACAGTTCAGAGATTTTGCTCCTCTTGTATCACTCTATGGTGAGAGTGACTTATCCAACATCATATATAACTACTCAGATGGAGTATGGTTTCGAAAGATTATGCAGCTGATGATGATGGTGATGCTCATGATCTAGTCATGAAATAGTCTAGATGACTATATTGATGCTACCAGGTAAATGGTGTGTTTTGTGCTCAAGTCCATTACATGTAAATACCTCTCTAGCTAGGAGGGAGTGTTAATATTATGGTAGCTCTGGGAGGTATTTACCCCCATGTGTGAACCTGGCGAGAATAGAAGACTCCGGGAAGCAAGAGAAACCCTAATGAATTGGCATATAACCCTAGAAACCTTGTCAGCTCAAGAAGAAAATTTATATTAGGATATTAGCCTCCAAGAGAAGAAGTCGGCCAGAATTAATAATAATATACTGAACAGACACATACCCAGAAAGAGAAGTCAGCCCCAACAAACTGGCAGGATTACTATAAATACAGGGCGCCAGTTCTCATTTGTCACATCTCAGAACTGCAGTTTTCCCAGTTGGTGCGCACTGCAGTTGCAGTTGGTGCGTAGGTTTGGAGGAGGGTTGCAGCTGCAGCTGCAGCAACAACTAGTTTCAGTATTGGCTTGGATATCTCTTGGCTAGGGTTTGGAACATCTGATCAGTCTTTTGTGATGCGCTATCCTTGGGGATTGATGCGCTACTCTTTGTTTNCCCAGCAAAACTGGCAGGATTACTATAAATACAGGGCGACAGTTCTCATTTGCAGCATCTCAGAATTGCAGTTTTCCCAGTTGGTGCGCATTGCAGTTGCAGCCTTGTGCGCAGGTTTGGAGGAGAGTTGCAGTTGCAGTTGCAGCACCAGCTAGTTCTCAGTATTGGCTTGAATATCTCTTGGCTAGGGTTTGGACTATCTGATCAACTTTTTGTGATGCGCTATCCTTGGGGATTGATGCGCTACTCTTTGTTTGGCTATCTAGCCTAGGGTTTGCTTTTGGAGGAATTCTCAGTCAAGGTTAAGGTGCTCGGAGGGAGGCTTCGACCTATGGTTGGGTGACGAAGGTATCGTCAATGGTAAAACGAGCACACCATCTTCTATATTCTAATATAAACACCCTGCCAAGATGTTAGGAAACGATAGTTTTAACTTCGCTTGGAAGGATCCTGCAGTGTTAGCGTGAGAAAGATGAAAGAAACAGAATAGAAAACCACTTAAAAGATAGAGAATTTATCACAATAAGAGGCTATAAGCTACTAATTGAATGCATAAAGAGAGAACACAATACCGACAAGAGTGAAAGCTCGAAAATAAGCACAACACATCTTTATTAATGGCCGCCAAAGGGCTGATTGCACCACATCAACAAGCACAAGAATCGACAGTATGATTATCCTCACACAAAGAAAGAGTAGCTAGTCTAGTAGAAGAATGAGAGAGAGAGAGAAAGAGAGTAATGAACGCTGTTGCTGCAAAAATCCCACCCCGAGCCATGTAGCTATCACTCCAACATATAGTGAAGAGGGCACACTTCCCCAAAAGAGACCATGAGGGTGCATGTGTGGATAGTAATGGAAGGTAAGTGCATGAGGGGATGAGTAGGAGTTGAAGACACATGCGCATAAGAGAAGTGGAGTGAGGAGAGAGTCAAACCCTCACGTGTGAGAGTCAAGAGGAGTGAAGGTGTGGTATGAAGAGAGAAGAGAGGGCTCATGCCCTAATTTTTAGGAGAGAGGGCGCATGGGGAAGATGAAGTGGCATTCAAGGAGACAAGTGAGGTCATGTGTGAAGGTTAATCATTAGAGGATGAGCGCACAACAAGAGGGAAATGAGTTAATTTGTGAGAGGGAAAAGAGTGTAGGTGCATATAAGAGTGGGAGAGTGAGGCTTGCACAATAGGGATAGGGGCGCATGAAGAGAAATAACCATGCATGAAACACATGGATGGGATTTTGAGTGAGTATAGGAGGCGCACTAGATGACTTATTAGGCGCTAGGAATATGGAGAAAGGGAGGTTAGATAGGTAGAAACCCCATGCATGGAGAGAAGAGTGATATGTAGAAGGTAAATGCGCCACACATGTGGGAAAAGAGGGAGAGTGAGAGTGAGGGCGCACTTTGGGAAGTGGTAAATAGATAATGAGGCGAAATCAATGTGCTCTAGATTTTTAAGAAGAGGTTAGGCGCATGGAGGGAGATGATGAGAGGGATTAGTGCATGTAGGAGGCTCAAATTAGCCCAAGAGAGCATGCGCTAGCTTAGAAGGAGATGCGCCCTATTTAATAGGGGTTAATTGTGCATTAATGAGGAATAACGACTTTTAATGAACTTTTAATGCACAAAAAGTGAAATTTATTGTGGGTGAAGGGAAGTTACTAATTTTAAGCCTTAATTATCTCAATCACGTCCATGAGACTTGCCACCTCATCCACATGCCCTCCTTTTATTAATTAATTCTCATTTATTTGCTTTTAACCTTGGAAAGTGCGCCTCCTCATTAATTATGGCAACCAACTACATGTCACATTGCATCATTATCAAATGTCAAAATCTAACCCTGCCACTTGTCACCTTTGGAGGTGACCACCCCTGCTATAAATAGAAATTTCTAAAAATAGGGATCCGACCCTAAAAAATAGGAAATTGCCAAAAATGTCTAGGATGACTAGGAGAACATCGCCATGTGTCAAATGTCTAAAAATAGACATTGTTAAAAATATAATCTCTCTGCATGTCAATGATATCATACTCATCAGATTCAATTTTCCGTGAGGATTCCCAATATGCGATCATAATTGACATGCAAGCCTTGGTGCTCCACCTGCTAAAAATAGAAAATGCTGACAAGTCATCTTGGAAGAGGTCCAAAAGACTCACAATGTCTCCAGGATCAATATTGTATGCTTGAGGCCTGGAGCTCAACCTGCTAAAAATAGAAAGTACTTGCATGATCCTCAGAAAACATGTTATCGAGCTCAGTATCATGCAAGGACCAATATTGTATGCCCTGTTATCCCCTATGCTGGGGATAACTAAGGAGATCATGTCTTGAGGCCCACAGGTCCTATACATGGAGTGCCGAGAGCCAGATGACTTAATCATGGCCCTGGAGGGCCCATCTTTTCTTCAGTACAACCCATCTATCAACAACAACAACATCCATCCCACTAGCCTGGTCCTAAAGTAGTAGTAAGTCTTGCTCCATGAGGTAATGAGTCCGGGTATCATGGTATGTGTCACTCTGATTATTAAAGCACTTAAGTATGTTGCATTAAATTCTCCTTCATTTCATAACGTTTGCTTGGAAATTGTGCTCTTTAACTTGTTCATACCCGGGAAGGTGACATAATGCCCTATTAAGCTGATTCCCCTTTAGGATGAGTTGCCACTGGGTGGGTCTATGAAATGTCATCGTCCATTCCCTCCATACTTATCACTTTCCATCATTATTCCTCTCATCTCCCCCCACCTTGGTTCGGGCATTGGGTTTGCCACGCTAGGAAGGGTTGTACCTTGCCTTGTGGGAAGAAGGGGCTAAAGGCCCAGAGGGTAAAAGTAGTTGGTAAGACTTAAAAGCCAAAATGAATCCTTTGAGATGCTTCACCCAAGGATTCCCGAGAAAGCAATAAAATGCTTCTTAGTAAGAAAAGGGGACCCATAAGATAAATTGAAACTCAAGGTACTAGTTGGTGGATGGGAGGTCTCATCATGAGCCGACCTATTAGGTCCATGGGCATGTAGCGGTATGACACTACCATCTATCTGGTCACTAAGCTAGGGTAGTGGCTCTTGGTGGCATAGCCAAAAGAAGGGGGTCTCATCACGAGCCAACCTTCTCATTTCCGTGAAATGCTTGTGGGTAATGCTATCACCTCTGGTCACCACGCCAGGACGGTGTCCCTCAACTTTTCCCTTGAAAAGAAAAAAGACCAAAAGCAATAAGACTAAGAATAAAAGGCATTGAATGGGCTAGGAAACAATGGCATCCATGATAAGGTGCAGCTCGCCCTCTACAGAGGCATCCATAGGCAAGACTTGCATTTCCCTGTTATCACTGCACCCTCTGCCCAAACATTTCCCCTACGCCACTTCACACACACTTACATGACCTAGATTGGTTCTCACCTCAGAAACACTCCAAAATTAAGGAGGATTAGCCCAATAGGACATCCTGAGACCTCCTCTAAACCTGACTTGTTAAACTGCATAATGTCTTTGAGCATTTGTCTAGGTAAAGGGGGGTTTGATGCATATGTTTGGGTAATTTGATTATTAGATGTGATTGCCATTGCTATGATGCCTATGACTTATGAGCCCCTGGAGGGTGTACTTGTTGCTGTAGGACTTTGCCCGATGGATAGGTACATATGGGAGAATGATTAGGTCGGACCTCCATGGGGTTGAAAGCCCTATAGATGGATGTTGTGACCACTGTTGAATATATCTCCGCTATTTTGGAAATATCGGAAATGTCACCGACATTTTCACCCTCCTGATATTTTCTTCACAAAATTTCGCGACACATCCGACACAATGAAAGTGTCGTGACACTTTCATTATCTTGCGAGAAATTGGCAAAGTGTCGTGGGTCTATGCAATGTGTCGGCCTGCTGAGAAGACCCGCGGAAAAAAGTGCGCGTGAATTCAGGATAAAAATCTTCTATTAAAACTATTTCCGAGAACCTTAAAAATCTTATTTTAAGAAATAAAATATTAAGATGATATACACACCTTAATATCATCTTAATATTTCATCATGATATCCATGATGATATTAATCATGATACACACCTAGTCTACATCAGATTATAGTCTAAGCTCTAGGGTCATGATATCGCTATATTGACTATCATGATATAATATTAAGATTATATGGTGGCACTAGGATCACTATAATCATGATTAATAGCACTGGGGCATGGTGCCTTATCATGATTAATAATATCTAGGTGCCTTATTATATTATAGGTGCCTTATCACCTAATATTAAGATCATATGGTGGCACCTATTATTCTATCATGATATACGCACCTTAATATCATCTTAATGTTTCATCATAATATCCATGATGATATTAATCATGATATCCATGATGATATTAATCATGATACACACCTAGTCTACATCAGATTATAGTCTAAGCTCCAGGGTCATGATATCGCATCTTAATTCATCTTAATCTCACATCAGATTAGAATCATGAAATAATTGATATCATCTAAGCTCTAGGGTCATGATATCCATGAGACTGATTATGGTGTCTTCCACAATAGTCTTTATTTTTAATACTTCAACATGTTTCAGAATTTTCAGTTTAGTAACGATATGTGACCACTTGACATCTTATGCATCTTATTTATTGGTTGTATTTTCATATTTATGTAGCAAAGTGTTTATTTGATGTTGTTGTTGTTTTACAAGTTTAAAAAATTGAAAAAAATGAGTGTTTTTGTATTTTTTTTAGGTCTTGCGACATTTTCCGACATTTTCCGCCGATGTCACCAAGAAGTTACATTCCGGACCCTCGCTGACACTTTCCCCGACACGACATATACAACATTGGTTGTGACCCCACCAAGGGGAAAGAGAAACCAAAGGCTTGCACCCAGAAGAAAGAAGGACGTTGCACCAGGAACACTCCGACAGACCTAGGCCCAGGGGGTTTTGCCTTTCCACTTGGACGTTGACCCTTGAGATCACATGACATCATCATTATGACCTTGACGTCATCCAAAGTTAGGGTTTGCATTCATGATGAGCAGTTGTGTGCTAGTTGGCACGTGTGGCAACATTCAAGGCCTTTGGAGGCCAAACGTTCTGCACTTGAGGCCTAGTGTTCCACGTTAGGGGTCTAACGTCACCCTAGAAGGGCATGGCATCACCCTTGAAGATGAAATTAGGGTTTAATGAATGAAATTTTGTAAAAAAATGGATTTAAATGTAATTTGGCCATGTTGGCCTTTTTATGACCTAACTGTAATTAAAGGTCATTGATAGTGTATAAATAAGAGAGAAAACTCTCATTTTTATCACCTCTCATCACACAAGTGTGTGGTCTGAAATTCGGCCCTTTAAGGGTTATTGGCTGAAACTAAGTGGTGCACAACTTCTTGGAGAGACAAATCTTGGTGTATTTTGGCATTTTTTCATTGTTTCCGTCACCGTCTTTGAACCCCATCTCCAAGGTTTGGTAATTGGTGGTGATTTTGCCCAAGGTGATCATCCACTGGACTCCCAATACCACATTTGTGTTAGATAGGTCAACCACATAAAATGTGTCTCTCACTATGTAGTTGCCTAACTCTATCTCCAAGTCCAAAACTCTGTCGAGACACTCCACTGTATGGCCATCTACTACTGCAACATCAAACCCCTCAAACTCCTCTGTTTGAAGTGCCCGTCTCGATACCAATGAAGCATCAATGGAGTTGTGGGTCGCCCCACCATCTATCAAGGCGATTGCCCGTTGTCCCTGAATAGTCCCTCTAATCTCGAGGGTATCATACCTGGGAACACCAGAAAGGGTTGCTATGACTCCTCCCTTTGCTGGTTTCCGTTTGTTAGCCTGCCCAGGACGCTATGGAACTACCGGTCGGTGGGCCCCTGTCGATGTCGGTGGTCTACGGGAAGGTTGCTCCTCTACCTGTGCTGACTCCTCCTCTAAGCTAATGGATCCATTGTCATGCTCCTCCTCACTGTCTACTTTGTCTGCTGCCACCTCAATATAATGAATCTCTCCCTTGCCCATGCACCTGTGGCATGAGACCCAAGGTTCTTTGCAGCTGAAGCAAAGCTTCTTCCTCATAAGCTCTCGCCTCGTCTCATCATCTAGCTTCTCCTTGCCCTTCCATTCTCTCTGGAATGGCTTTTTATCTCGGTCCTTTTGTCGTACGAAGGGTTTGGAAAAGGGTTTAGTCTTTGGAATTGAGTCTGCCAAATCTCAAGTGTGTAAGATGGCAGCTTGCAATGTGTGAGGCCTGTATGCCTTCACCCATACTCTCAAGGGATCTGTGAGTACCTCTGTGAATAACATGATCAGCTTGGGCATGATATATCTGTCACTGCCATTGCTACCCACTGAAACTTCGTGATGAATGCCTCTGCTGTGCTAGTTTGTCTCAACTCGGCTAGATCTTTGAAGTGGATCTTGGGATCCCTCCTGTCAAACTTGTCCACGAGTCTCTCTATGAATTCTTTGTAGGAGGTGATGTGACTATGTCCCAACGTCACTAATCCATCATGCCACCACTCGTGTGCTTCACCCTCCAAGTGTAGGGTAGAGAAACTGATGGCCTTTGTGTCGGTCATCTGGTTGAGCTTGTAGTATGTGTTTAGCTTTTGTACCCAAGCTCTGGCGGTGCATTTGGAATTTTGGACGATCCGTCAAAAGAAGGTATGGTGAGTTTACCAACTTTCCGGATGAAATCAATGTTATGCCCTTGCTGTCCTCCTCTTTGTGGCTCTCTGGGGTGGTTCCTGAGTCCGATTCCACAATACTCGACCAGGGTCATGTCCAGATCGAATTCACGTCCCAATGCTGCATACTGTGTCACGTCTGTGCTATTGGCTACTGTGTTGCTGCTGGGGGTGCCCTCTGGAAACTGGGGAACAATGGCCTGGGAATCCTACTTGAAGAGGTGTATGTGCGAGTAGGAGATTGGGGTCTATTGCTTGCCCCTGAGTTCCTTTGTGCAGAATGTGCGACTTGTGTGCCCGGGTACCCACTATAGCTAATCTATTAGCCATCTGCACCAAGGACTGAGCCATGGCCTGTTGACTGACTACTAGATTGCCGAGTACCTGCATGAAGGCTGCCTTTGGGTCCATGGGGGCTTTACCACTGCCCTCTGGTCTTTCGTATCTGTCTCCTAACATCCTCTCTGCCTCATGCTCAACCTCATGCTCTTCCCTTCTCTCTGCTTCCCTTTGTGCCTCTTCCTCTTCCTCTGAGCTGGGAGGAAAAGGGGGAAATCAGGTCTAGGTCTTCCCTCCTTGCGTTTGTTGTAAGTGACATATTCGTCACCTACGTGCTCACGACCCCTTGGGTCCTCTGCTGCACTCATCGTCTTTAGTCACAGGCTAGCAGGACTAAAGCTCTGATACCACTGTAATGTTCCTCACTTGGCTAGTCTGGGAAACAATGCTAATGCGTGTGTATGATTAATTGTTTACAACATACATATTGAGTATACAGATGGTAAATGAGACAAAAGACTATAAATCATATATTATGATATCTCCGGAGTACAATACCGATTGCGACCGACAATAAAATAAATCACTCGGCTAGATCAATGACAACAGGATTTGTTGAGGGGTCCTAAATCCCTTTAACTCAACAACAGGAACCAAACCCGCCACCAAGGCCCATTTAAACTCTGCAGTGTTTAATGGTGGAATGGTTCTCCAGATCTTGCGATCCGGCCAATTAATCGATGGGTTTTATGTGGTGATTGACAGGATGTTTTCTAGTGAAAGCTCCTCCTTCAGTTCAAACGCTCTTTTTTTGTATTTTCTCTTATAGGTGGGTCCGTTACAAGATAAAAGCTGGTATAAACCAACCGGGTAACAAAGTGGGAAAGCTTAACTACTGGAGAAGACTAAGCTTGGGATAACCCACGTGCTCAAGCATGCAGACAATGATTCTTACACCTACAACAAGCCTAGTACTAATACATTAACTTGTTGGTGTTCAAATTATTGACTGAGATACAATTATCAGAAGAAAACACACATGCGATAAACAATGGCAAGAAAAATAGTACCTTAACTCTAATCATTAACCACATATTAACACAACGATTTACTTTTCATCATTAAAGACAAAAACTCATAAAAATATTGAATCAGATAACTTATCAACAGATTCAGAGGCTCTCACTCATTACATTATCCATTCATGAGATAAAATCATAAATAATTCTTCTTTAGATCCAATCACACATGCCTTTGATGAAAAACAGAAAAAAAATTCTCTCAGGTTCTTAACAAGACTTCTCAATCAAGGTAGCTCCGAAATAGTTCTTTACAATCCAAAAATGAGGGTCTTTGCCAAAACCATCGACCCTCAAAACATTAAAAAACCCCCTATTTAATAGAGTTGCAGAGGTTCTCGTCCTTAGGGGACCGAGACCTATTTTTAGGTAATTGTTCGTAAAACAAATTATTAACTTGACTATGACACTGGACTTAATCAACAAGAGTGGTTCTTATCACACACAAAAGACCACTTTTGTACCTAATCTAGGAAAATGCTGGAATTAATCAATTAAAAACCACTACTGTCTCTGAGACAGAACTGATGCATGCGCTGGAGGAACTGACTCGGCAGAAAATAGGCCTCAGAGTGACAGAGCAGAGCTTTGTGTTGAGTAATGGCATGCCTACGAGTTGTTGAAGGCCACTGGAGACAACTGGCTGCATGAGCAGATTTCTGCTTGAGGAAGAGGGAGTTTGCTGAAGTGTTCTGGAACCAATCTGTGTCGACCTGTGACTGAGACTTAACTCTTTGTCTGTGTTTGAGCTTTCAGAAGCTAAGCGCACTCCGTCTCGACTGTAACTGACCCTTCTCCTCGCTTTCACTGTGATGAACTGGTTGTGAACAGGAAGACGTGGAGGTGGACGTCCAATAGGAAGGCAGGACACATGAAGGTGGACGACGTGGATGTGGATGAAGTGGAGGGGAGTGGAGGTGACAGGCGTGAGTGGAGGACAGATGGCGCTCAGTGAGAGGGGCGGTATTGAGAGGCAAACCAGTAGGATCCCGAAGGGGAAGATAGGTGGTAAGCGGATCAGAGAGGGGGGGGTTCGAAATCCTGAGGAGCCGTCATGTTAGGTAGGGCCCATGGTGGGGAAACCACTTTCCTGGACTACCCCCCACCGTTAAAGGTAGAAAGGTCGGGGGGGGTCCGGGATGCGATAAGGACCGCTGATCTGGAGGAAAGGGATGTCGCCAAGGCGATCAACGCGGGAGTTAGGTGGGGAACAAGTGGCTAAAGTTGAGCGGTAGTGGAAGTGTGAATGGAGGTGATGCGGTGACGTGGTGACATGGTGTCATATAAGCATGTGATTGCGGAAGTTGTCAAGGGTGGTTTGGGTCCACACCGCTTTTGGGCCCGTAATCCCCCATAAGCTGCCACATACCCTTCCAACAATACCATGGTTCCAATTAAGGGACCGCTCTAGAAAATTAACGTCCGGGTAGTTTACGTCCCCGCAATAGATTGTGGCCATCGTTCTGATTACAATATGTGATTCGGGTGATATACCTTCCTTACCTGCTGCACATATCAATGGTGCTGGTTGATTTGAGATCAACGATATGCGATCACTTCGGGAGTTCAGGCTTCAGAAGTTTCATTGCATAGTTCTTACCATCCTTCGGAGTGTCATACTTCCGAAGTGAGGGATTTGCCTCCACGTGTCCTTGCTGATGGATGGTCCAGATTCACTTCGAAAGTTCGGGCTTCGGGAGTTCCGAATTTTGTGCTTGGAATTCTCCTGGAGTAAAATCGCTAAAATGAATGATCTGCCTCCACGTGTCCTTGTTGATGAACGGTCCATATTCACTTCGGGACTTTGGGTGTTCGAGCTTCGGGAGTTTATGAATGTCGTGCTTTGAAATCTCCCGGAGTGGTACGGGCTCGGAGTGACATGGTGGCATGATGTCATATGATGTCACGGCTGGTGATGTGTCATGGAAAGAAGGGTGACACATGTCACGTGGAAATGGGCGAATGACACAACCAAATGACCTGGAATGATTGCCACGTGTCATGACTGATGAGTGTGCCACGTGCTTCGACACTTCGGGTAATTCTTCGACATTTCGGGACTTCGGGTAATTCTTGCTGTTAAACCCCATGCGATTTCGACACTCCGAATGCACGAAAACCGTCGATCTGGTTGGCCTGATGGATCTCCATTGTCAAAAGTCAACCTATCTGTTCCCACAATCTGAGTCCGAAATTGACCGCTCTGGATTGAAGCATCTGTCCATGGGCGTTTCCTCCGCATACAAAAAAGGCTTGGCTGACCTGCGGTGAGTACAATCAATGGAAAACATGATGACAAACATTCTGAACCAAATACAACATGTACTTATCCTTCAAGAAAGAATAGCAACAAAAATGCACAAAGACTCAATCAAGAAAGAAACGGATAAGAACCAAGTCACTCAGTAATGGGAAACTGACTCAAGTGGTACCCAAAAAAGCAAAAATTTGACAGAGGCTTTTTAGGTTGTGTTGAGTGGTCAACAAATGGCAACTTACTGGGCGAAAGCAAAATCTCTGTTCCTACCTCGGGCTCAACTGATGCAAAAGCTTGTTAAGAACTTAATCGGTTTTTTATCAGAGCCTCTTTTATCCTTGCATTTGAAATTCCCCAGTTGATGCATCCAGGCCTGCCTGTGGGGTTTTTCAACCTTTATTTCACCTTCATTTCCTGTAACCCTGACTAACACCCCTTTTGACAAGAGTCGAGTAAAACATTCACTGGCCCTAGGCCCTTTAGTTATCCTTATTCACTTGCTATGGTGTTGCTCCGTTTCCAGCGAGCGTCCATAGCCCGACGGAGTCACCTCGACGTCACAGACCTTGCTCCGTTGCCAGCGAGCGTCCATAGCCCCGACGAAGTTATCTGCATACCCTCTCCTACTGTGCACTCATTTGATATGGTTGATTTTATTTTGGCAGAATGCCTTGAGCGAGTGGGAGAGGAGGACAGATTTGCAAAATGAGGTGGTTAAGTTGAATTTTTTGAAAGCTCTGTCTTTGAGGTACACACAGTCCTTTCCAACTCACCATCTTTCCCTTAAGGTTTTACCAGACCACTAGGCAGACACTTTGTCATTTTCCCAAGGTCGTTCACCTGCAGGTTAGATAGAACACCCTTTAAAACAATCGCAGGTCTCCCAACGCTTCTTGTGTTGTATGCGAGCGATGAGTCAGGAACAAAGTTCATCATATCACATGAATTAAGGTCAACCACTGTCTTGCTAAACACAATCGCAGAAGTATATAGTAAGAAACAAAAACAAAAATGCATTCCTCAATTGAAACAAAACATCGTGAAAATACACACAACAATTTTTTTTTTTAAATGAAAATATTGTTTTAGGGTTTGGCCAGTCACCAGGAGGGCGTCAGGTTCCCTTACCTTAGATTCTGCAACCGATACGCGCCTACCCCAATTTTCTCGACTACCTGAAAAGGACCAAGCCATAGATTCTGAAACTTAGATTCCTTTTGGTTCATTTGCTCTGCCCCATTTTAGGACTAGTCTCCCACTTCAAAATTCTTCTCTTTAGCCTTATGCTTATCAAACCACCTTTTAACTATCTGCTGATGAGCTCTGAACTTTGATTTTGCTTTCTCCCTTTCTTTTTCCAGTATGAGGAGGGTATCAATTCTTTGTTGTATGACTGATGAGGGTTGTCCTCTAGAATCCTGAGCAAGTTGAAGAGATGGAAGATATAGCCCGTTTGGGAGGATGGCTTCCTGTCCGTATACCAGAAAGTATGGGGATTTTCGTATGGCTTCCTTGGGTGTTACTCTATCAGCACATAAGCGTTATGGAGTGAACTATGCCAATTCCTTTGGTTGTCTGCAACTGTTTTCTTTAATATCCTCACTAGGTTCTTATTGGTTGATTCTGCCACTCCGTTCCCTTGTGGATAATAGTTTGTAGAGTATCTGATTATGATTCCTTTGTCTAGAGCAAACTCTGTTAATAAGGTGGAATAAAAGTAAGCTGCATTGTCAACGATAAGGACAGAAGGCATCTTGAACCTGGTGATTAGCTGTTGGTTTTTGAATTGGATCACCACCTTTTCGTTCACATGAGTTAGAGGGATGGCCTCTGCCCATTTCGTGAAATAGTCTGTGGCAGTCAGTATGTATCTATGCTGTTTTGAGGAACTCGGTGTAATTTCTCCTATGATATCTAACCCCCATTGCTCAAATGACCTAGTAACGACCACAGGTTCGAGTGGGACAACTGCTCTCTTTTCCCTCCCTGTGCTTATTTGGAAAGTTTACAGTTTCTAGCGTATGTGTGAGCATCCCTGAACAGAGTAGGCCAATAATAGCCAACTCTTAGTATTTTATGAGCAGTGGTGTTTCCTGCGAAATGTCCACCTGAAGGACCATCATGGATCTCCTTCAGAACTTTGTTTGCATCTTGACGTTCGAGACATCTTAAAAGTACCCCATCATAATTAACACGGAAGAACATCGAATTTATGAGGTGATATTGTGCTGATTTTAACTTGAGGGCTCTCCTTTCCCTGAGATTTAGGTTTTCTGCGCAAGTTCCATGATGCAGGAGATAAGTCAGTTTCTCATACCAAGACTCTTACCCTGGGGAGACGTATGAAGATTCACCACACCACAATGATAATTCATTCCCCCATCCGGGGTCTCCATTTACTTGATCTTGGGCTTCAACTGCCAGTTTGCATAACCCTTGTCCCTTAACCAGTTTAGCAGGTTTTATGTCTAGATCAAATTCTTGGACTGCTGCCATCTAGCTTCCTCTTCTTTCCCCCATCTCCTCTTGAGTGAATAGAGATCGGATCGTAGGGTGAGGCACAAAGACTTTGGTATGGTTTTTAGGATGTAAGATCTGAAGTGTTTCACTGCCTTGTATACTGCATAAGCTTGCTTGTCTATAGCAAGGTAATTTAGTTTGGCTCCTTGGAGATTAGTGCTCATAAATGATACCGAGGCCTCGTTGTTGTCATCATCCTTCTGAGTCAGTACTGCAGCTAACGATTGGTCGGAGGCAAAAGTATAGAGGAAGAAATCTTTGCTAAAATCGGGACTTCGCAACATTGGGGCTTGGGATATTGTAGTCTTAATATCGCTGAAAGCACGTTTCCGTTCATTGTCCCACTTAAATTCAACATCTTTACGAATAATTTTTTGTAAGGGTTTGATCGTTTCAACGAAATCGGGGGTGAATTTCTTCACAAAATTGATTTTCCCAAAGAATAATTGCATAGCTTTTTTGTTGTGGGATAATGGAAGCTGAGCTATAGCCCTAATCCGTTCTGGGTCTATGTGAATGCCTGCTTGAGATATAATGTGGCCTAACAATTTACTTTCCTCGACACTAAAAATAGTTTTCTTAGGGTTTAAGGATATACCGTATTTCCTACACCTTTCGAAAATCTAGGTTAAATGTTGGATGTAATCTTCTCTGTTCTTTGAATACACAGTGGCGTCATCCAAATAAACTACTACACATTTGTGGATTAGTCCTCGAAACGCTATGTCCATGGCCCTCTGGAAGGTTGCCCCTGCATTGATTAACACAAAGGGCATAGGGCATACATTTATAAGCGAAGGTTCCCCACTTGGTTCAGAAGGTAGTTTTCAAACGATCTTCCTATGAAACTAGGACTTGGTTGTAACCTGAAAAATCGTCCAGCAGGGAGAAAATCTCAGAGCCCGACACGGTCTGCAAGAGTTTCTCCATTGGTGGGACTGGGTAGTTGTCCTTTTCTGAAGCTCTGTTGAGGTCTCTGAAATCTACACACAGACGGATCTCTCCGGAATTTTTCCTGATGGGAACCAAATTTGCTACCCAAGCAAAATGTCTAACCTGAAAGATAATTTTAGCATCTAGCAACTTATTTAATTCTTGACACATGAGGGGCTCCAGGGATGGGTGGTACTTCCGGAGCTTCTATTGGAAGGGTTTTACTTCGGGTTTTAATGGGATTGTGTGTTGAATGATACGAGTATCGTAAGTCTTCAAATCCCGGTAGGACTATGCAAAGACATCTTGATATTGCCGAAATTTTTTGAGATATGCCTTCCTTTCTTCTTTAGACACTGCCTTGCCTAGATTTATATTCTTGGGGTTTTCCGGGGTTCCCAGATTTATAGTTTCATGCATGGGACAAGAACTCCTCGTCTTTGTGTTAGTTGACCCTCTGAATCTTCTCTTAAGTCAAAAAAGTTTTCTAAATCAGCTACCCCTTCCGGTATCGTGTGAGACCTTGGTTTGTCGGTCGGTTGATTTGTATGAGGATCGGTTTCTGCTAATTGCTCCTGGAATACTTCATCGTCAATAACCAAGTCTTTAAAATTATCCCGATTGGTCAAAAAGTTTATGATCCGTTCATCTCCTTCAAAGACCTTCCAATTGGAAATATTGTTGGGTACCGATGGTTTGTAGAGTAGCTCCATAGTGAATCGGGAGGCTTCGTATTCTTCTAGAGGGGATAACCTTGAGGCAACGGTGGCCAGAGAATCAACCAAAGTGTTCTTTGTTCTGGGATCGCTGTAATGTTGAAGGCTTCAAAATGTTCTATTAGTCTGTGCACTTCCTGTTGGTAATTCCTCAGGTGGGAAGAGTTGCAATGTGTAGTGTTCCTTATTTGTATAACGATGATTTTAGAATCTCCAAAAAATTTCAATTCTTTAACATTTAAGTCTATGGCTTTTTTCAGTCCTTGTACTAGAGCTTCATACTCGGCGGTGTTGTTTGTGCATTCAAATTCTAGCCTACAGGACAGGAAACTTTGTTTACCTTTTGGGTCAATGAGGATGCACCCTGCCCCTGAGGGTTCTTGCGATTTAGATCCATTGAAGTATAAGGTCCACATTTGTGGACGACAACCGCTAGCTTCCTTTTTTATACCACTTTCCTCCTTTCCTCCTTTCTGTCCCATGATTTCTAACACCGGTTCTTGATAGAAGAGGGTTTCCCCCGCCGTCGTTAGCAAATTTTCATGAAAACTTATTTCGGAGTTTTGAGTAAGAGGGATATCAAATGAGAGGGCAGAGAAATTCCTGAAATCAAAGTCACAGGAATAATTGCCTAGCACGGGAAAATCTGTCGATGAGGGCTCGTTAAGAGTTTCCAGGTCGGTGATCGTGTGTTTTAGATATCTTTCCCTATTGATTCTGATCATATTCGTGTGTCCCTTTAATGGCAGCCAAAGGTGAGCCCAATGTGTACTAAAGTATCGATTTAATTTCTTCGACCAATCTCGACTCAGTAGCAATCCATAAGCTTCTGGAATATCTACTACAATGATGTCAATTACTCACACAAATTTAGGGTGTGTCGCTATTGTGATCATTACATCTTTGAGCTCTCCCATAACCTTTAGCTGGGTTCTGTCTAGTTGTATCACATGTTTGTCACTTTTGAGAGGGACTGCGTTTATTTTCTTGTATATAGACAAAGGCATAACATTAGAAGATGCTCCTGAGTCAACCAAACAGTTATGGAGGTTTCTGTTGAAGACTTCAAATGTCAAAAGGAACGATGGGACAAAAGGGTTTCCCTTCTTATCTTCAGACGATGCGTTCACAGTTGGTTTATTCCTTAGATCTGAGGGGGCTGGATTTTCCCCTTGGTCAGTGCTTGTTGTGGGATTTTCTGCTGTTTTCAATGCTTGTAACAAAAAGTCCTTTTGTTGAGGGATTCTACATATGTCCATGACCGATATGTTTGCCTTCAACTTTTTCAAGTCTTCTACTATGTTGTAGTCTAGCTTGGGTGATTCTCGTGTATGGATGTTTATAGGATTTCTTCGGGGAACAAAAGGTGTTTTCGGGTGATCGAGAGCTTGTTTTCCCCCCGAAGTTTGGGTCGTAGTAAGGCTGTTTGAGATAGGTTGACCCCTACTTCGTGTTTGCACAACCAAGACTTCTGCGGGTGGTTCTTCAATCTCAAATAGGTCATCGGAAGACATTGGTAGGTCAGGGTCCCATATCAACATGGTTGTTTCTTCTGGTGGATCAACTTCTTCCTGATCAACAATATTCGTAATTGAGCCACTTGATTGTTCGGTTAGGGAAACCTCATCTAGAAACCGGTTGGCTATCGAATTCATGGTACTCACCCATTGTGGGCAGTCTCTTTTAGAGTGTTTTTCTTGGTGATAGGTACAGAAAGAGTCAGATGCTACATTTCCCAGATCGATGTTTAAGTTGGTGG
>SNQJ01S0012266.1:118281-130480 GCA_010110895.2 Picea sitchensis
GATTCCCCTTAACCTTTTAACTAATTAAAACCAACTCCTAGAACATTAAATTCTTAATCTCATCTAGTAACTAGGGTCTACCCCCCTTGGCTTCCCTAGGAGTTAGCCTAGACGGAAGAGGTTCAAGTCAAAGTGACAGCGTGAGCTTTGAACCTAGGCATTGTGCCTCCGAGGACACACTAAGTGAGCACGACTTAGCTCACGTTTGCAAGTGTGTGTAAGGACGACACCACCTCTCATTATCAAATATTGAGATTGAGAGTTGGATTGCAGAGAGAAGTTAGGCGACTTTGTGGACTTTTGTGGATTTCCAGGGAGAAACCACCACAATGATTGATTTCGGTGTTGGAAGACACATGCTAGTTAGTCAGGAGGATCATCTAGATTCTCCATCGTTTTTTAGGATTGCAGTAGATGTAGCATTGGATCCATTTAGAGGGATTCACATTAGTCAAGGAGGTTCAAAGATTCTCCCTTGGTGCTTGGAGGGCATGGGAGTTACATGATTTATCCAGAGGGAGGAGTGGGAGTTACAGGATTGATCCAAAGGGAGGCGTGGAGGTTTAGGAGGGATGCTATCCCATCAGACAACAACAAATCTGTGTATTCTCAGTGCATGCAACATATCTGACCGTGCATGCAGCGTATCTTCCATCAAGTAGCATATTTGGACTTGCATGCGACACATCCACACTCACATGTAGCAGATCTGGTATTTCATTTACTCGCATGTAGCACATCTATCCACATGAGATTCACCATTCATCAATGACAACATTTGCAGCGTATTTCTATTGCATGCAACATATTCCTAGTGCATGCAACATATTTCACCGTGCATGCAGCGTATCTTCCATCCAACAATATATTTGGACTTGCATGCAACAAACCCATACTCACATGTAGCAGATCTGGTATTTCCTTTGCATGCATGTGTATTCCAGGTTAGATCTAAACTTATAAAGATCATTTTGAAGAGTTTTGAGCAGTTTAGCAGTGCTTTGCTTATATTCTAGTATTCCATTTATCGTAATTTCAGTCTTTACCACTAGTGCAATAAAGAACATTGCTCCGACAACAAAACTATTTGCATGCAATGACAACAAGCTCAAAACCCCAAACATTATGAAAATAAACTAAATCGGATCCAAAATCCTTGAAATAACATTCAGAAACCCAAAAAAACTTCAGTTAGATAGCTAAATCAGTATTTGGGATATTTCAGTGGTATCAAAGCTGGATATCTTGCCATCCTATGAGTATAACAACTCATGATTCTAGGAGCCGGGGAACACTATCCAGAGGGAAGAGGACACATTGGTGATGAGTACGTCACATACCGGAGAAAGGGTTATAATCCTTTCCACATTGATTCAGAGATCGAAGTCGAGGAAGAGATTCGTATCATTTCAGAGACAAAGGCAGAGGCAAAAGAAGAAATGGGTGACAGTCATGAACATCTAGAAGACAGAGGAAAGGGCCAAGCCCCACTATTGGGCAATACATTGAGGATACAAAATGACCTTGCTAGGGGCCAGGATGTGATGATGTAGGCTATTGCATAGATGGCGGCCAATGCACAGGCAATTCAGAGCAGCATGGGTAACATTGGCGCAAGTGGCACATGTGGAGTGAGTGGTTCCAGTGGGAACGCAACAGGGGCCAGCGATAGTCAGTCACCTACTCGCACTTACACTACATCAACGAGCAAAATTCCTAGACCACTTTTCCCTCACTTCCAGGGAGGACAGAGACAGGGAACTAGGGGCAAGGACAACCAACATAGAATTTCATAGAGCACAGGGGTGAGTATATGGCTCTAGGTTCGGATTTTCATGTAGATATGAGTTTATAGTATTTCTGTACCATAAAGTATAGAAATAGACCCAAAGACTTGTTGAGAGGAGCACAAAAAAATAGTGATTCCATTAGGAAGGTTGGGAAACTGACAATCCCCTTCTTTGATGTGTATACTAAATGCTCAACCAGAGCATGGGTGTTGAAGTTGGATACCTATTTCTAGCTCAACTAGATGTTCAAATCAAAAGCCATCAGTTTCGCCACTTGACATCTTGAGGGGGAGGCCCACGAGTGGTGGTATCACGGATTGGTGACCTTGGGTCACAATCACATTACATCTTACAAGGAGTTCACATAGAAGATTATGGATCGCTTTGATAAAAAGGATCCAGAGATTCACTTCAGAGATTTGGCACAATTACAATGTAATGTCCCCATTTTGGGACATTATAATATTACAACATTTCAGAGTGTTATGCCTACCGAGTAGCCAGATAGGGGTGACAGAGAGTTCGGGAGATATTGAGGGGTTTATTTGGGCCCGACTTGCATCGTTCATCATCAGGATCCATTCCTCACAACTGGGTTTAGTTTCGTTGCATTCCGACGATTTCCGTAATTTTGAGTTATTATGGGTCATATCTTAATTAAATTCACTAAGAAGGTCATAATGGGCATATTACTTGGACAAACCTCCTAGTGTAATAGCTCATTGGAATCGGGAGGAAGAGCATTACAAGATAAGATGATGAGAAGTGACTTTCAGTGGCCGGAGAAACCATGAGAATGGATAAATCACTTTTTAGAGGTAAAATGGTTAATTAATTAATTAATTAAGTGATTTAATCAAGGAATAATAAAATAAAGTAAAAGTCACTTGGAGGGAAAAGGTCAACAACGAATTAGGGTTTTGAGAAGCTATAAAGGAAGGGTAAAGCAACCTAATTCATTATGCATTGTTATGATTTGATGTTGAGAGTTCCCAGAGGAGGAGGAGAGCCGACCTCACTGTTTTGTGGATTTCTGGAGGAAACCACCACCATTGATCGGTTTCGGTGTTGAGAGACACACTCAAGCCCATCGAAGATACCATCCAGGTATTTCACCGTGCTATTTAGGAGTATCCAGTGCAGAGTGTGCAGCTCAGCCAGTGAGGGCGCAAGTTAGATTGAGGGTTTGTGGAGTTGCACGAGGTCCGAGCTCAGATTGCAGTTTCCTTCCAACCCAATTGAGATCTAGCCAGGGCGCTCAGATTGAGTCAGTTTCCATCAAATTTTGACGGTGGAATCTTGCAGGGTGCATCATCCAACCATTTAGGGCGCAACTCTTTCGACAGGACATTTGAGGTTGCAAACGGAGCATCAGGGCAGATCTGGGGAAACCCTTCTGACCCAGTTCCGCATTTGGCGAGACAATCGTTTTGAGTCCTATAGCAGCAAATTTCGTTGGTGGAATCATTTGGGGTGCATCCAGTGTCCTAGGAGGTGCGCAACCCCCCTAGGGGTCCAGATCCAATGCCTCAGAGACTAGATTTGACATCTGGCACTCATCCATTTCAGTCTAGAGGCCAGAGTGCTTCTATTGGAGCAGTTTTCAGCTCATTCCGACGGTCTATCATTCCAGATGAGTTTTCCAGCTGGTAGTGGTTACCATACTTATTTGGAATTGCATATTTTTGACGATCTATCCGTGCATGCCTCAGATTTGCTTTCATCTTTTGATCACGGGTATTTTTATGCTATTTGCTTGTATTCCAGTGACGATCCATGAGATCTAGCTGACGGTTATACTCTATATTTCCAGTATGTTGTTGTATTTCCATGCTTGAGTCGCATAATAAATGTTATTGGGCAGTTGATGTTCTTTACTTCTGCATGCATCCTTTATATACTATTCAAACCATAAATACGCAACATGGACATGCAATAACCAACATGCACATGCAATAATCAACATGCACATGCAATAACCCTAAATATCTCAAACAAACAACTGAAACGCATCTAGAAACCCTCAGTGTATCGGATCTGTGAGACAACATTAGATCAGTAGCAAATAGCTTGATCAACGGGATCAGGGATATTTCATACGACAAACAAGGACAGTCGAAGCATTCATTACATACTTTCAGGGGTTGGCAGTGACAATATCAGATGTGTCAGAGCAACGTTTGATTATGTTGTTCACCAAGGGGCTCTCAGAACCACTGAGAGGTTGGGTGAAAGCATTCAAACCACAAACACTGTAGGATGCTATCATATGCACTAGAGACATGGAGGATGCAGTGCCAAAGCATAATAATTTTTCCAAACCCTTCATCCCATAGAGAAACAAAGACCATACACCCTTTCAGAGGGAGTGGAAAGGAAAGGAGCTTGATGATGAGACTTGACGGGAGTTAATGAGGAAAAAACTTTGCTTCACATGCAAAGAGCCTAGGGTTCTAGGCCACAGGTGCATGGGCAAAGGCATGGTCCATTATATAGAGGTGGTCTCGGATAGCGATGAGGAGACAATAAGACCTACACATGATAGTGATTCTAGCAGCTCAGGAGAGGAGCATCCTCATGAGACACAACCATGGGAGAGGACACAACCACAAATGGGGGCACTGCCATGTGAGGAGGCAAAGGAACGTGCGCCAATTAAGAGTGGCATCATAACGACTCTTTCAGGAGTTCCCTGATACGACACTCTCAGGATCAAGGGAGTCATTCAAGGGCAGACAGTCACGACCTTGGTGGATGTTGGGGTGACCCACAACTTTATTGATGCATCATTGGTGGCCAAGAGAGGCTTGCAAACAGAGGAGTTCGAGGGATTCAACGTAACAGTGGCAGATGGCTACAACATGACCTCTCTAGACATAATTCCGAATCTGGAATTGAAATTAGGCATCTACTCGGTGACTGATGTTTTTTATGTAGTTGACCTATCTGATACAGATATAGTCTTAGGGGTCCAGTGGTTGCATTTGTTGGGAAAGATCACCATGAAATATCGAACCGTGGAGATGGGATTCAGAGATGCTAAGGGAAAGAAGGTGGTGTTGAGGGGAATGTCCAATGGGAAATCGAGGACAGTCTCAACAAAGAGGATGGAGAGAATATTCAGACACGGTGATGTAGCATATGCATCCGAGTGCTTGATCACTACGCAAAGAGCATTAGATGGCAAACAAAGGTACCACACAAAGATACATGCATCGCTGGGGAAGCATGAGGAGGTTTTAGGACAGATTCCTCCAGGGTGACCTCCAGACAGAGGGTTTGAGCATACTATTGAGCTGGAGGAGGGGGCTAAACCAATGATCACAGTGCCTTACATACATCCTAAAAGTTTTAAGAATGAGATGGAGAAATTAATCAAGGAATTGCTTGAGATGGGATATATTTGACCAATCTCTAGTCCCTTCACTTCTTCAGTTGTTCTAGTCATGAAAGAAGGATGGCACTATGAGAATGTGCGGTGACTACAGTGCATTAAATAAGAAAACAATAAAGAACAAGTACCCCATTCTGAGAATAGACGAGTTGTTGGACAAGTTGCATGGAGCCGTCTACTTCTCGAAGATTGATCTTCGCTCAGGTTATCATCAAATCAACATCAAGGAGCAGGACATTGAGAAGACAACATTTAGGTGCCACTTCGGTCATTTTGAGTTTCTCGTCATGCCCTTTGGGTTGGCCAACGCACCTGCGACATTCCAATCGTGCATGAACCATATCTTCAACAGACAGTTGAGGAAATTCCTATTGGTTTTATTTGGTGATATACTCATTTACCATAGGACTTGGGAGGAGCGCCTGAGACATATAGATGAGGTGCTGAGTATTATGCAATCACAATCATTATATACCAAGGAGTCGAAGTGCGAATTTGGCATGACAAAGATCTTGTACCTAGGCCACATCTTCAGCGCACAAGGGGTTCAAGTACATTAGGAAAAGATTCAGACCATTTTGGATTGGCCAACACCTAGGAAACTCACAAAGCTTAGAGGATTCTTTGGGTTGTCCAATTATTACAGAAGGTTTGTGAAAGGATTTTCACAGCTGGGAGCACCACTCGCAGACCTCACCAAGAAAGGGGCATTCAATTCAATCGAGGAATCACAAAAAGTATTTGACAGGATGAAGTGATGAGCACTTGCCTAATGCTTGCACTACCTAATTTTAATCAGCCGTTTGTATTGGAGTGTGATGTGTCAGGAGAGGGGATAGTAGTAGTGTTGATGTAGGGCGACTACCCCATAGCTTTCGAGAGAAGGAAACTCAGGGAGTTCGAGAGGCTCTACCCTATATATGACAAGGAAATGCTTGCCATCATGCACGCTTTGGCAAAATTCAGACAATATTTAGTGGGCAACAGATTTGTGGTGAAGACTGATCATAACAGTCTGAAGTACTTTCTGGATCAGAAAGACCTCAACAAAAGACAACAGACGTGAGTCACCAAGGTCCAAGCTTATGACTTTGACATCGAGTATAGAAGAATATTGCGGCAGATGCATTATCCTGGAGACCAACGAGTTGTTCATTATTAGAGATATCAGTTGATTGGAGGCTTGCTTATTTGTGGAGTACTCCAAGAACCAATTTGCTTGTGAGGTGATGGATGGACAGGTATAGAATGACAGAGATCGAGTCTTAGACGATGTCATATTCTATAAAAATCGAATCTACTTGGTTCTAGAATCTCAACTCAAAAAGAAGATTCTGATTGCAACACATGATTCGCCACTTGCAAAGCATTAGGGGTATTTTAAAACCTACAGGAAAATCAGGGAGAGATTCTCGTGGAAGGGTCTCAAAGATGATGTGTTGAGGTAGGTCAGAGAGTGTGTGACTTGCCAGCAAAACAAGTCAGAGAAAACACATCCTGCAGGGTTACTTAAGCCATTACCCATCTTGGAGCAGAAATGGGAGAGCATTTCGATGGATTTCATCATGGGCTTACCCAAGGTGAAGGGTAAAGACTGTATTTATGTAGTGGTTGATAGATTAACCAAGTTCACACATTTTCTTGCGATACCCTTAGAGTACAAGGCAACACAAGTCGTAGAGTTGTTCTTCAAGGAGGTTTTCAGACTCCATGGATTGCCGAGGTACATAGTCAATGATAGGGACAACAAATTTATCAACGCTTTTTGGCAGGAGCTCTTCAAGTTAGTAGGTACTGTTATCCACCAAATTGCACTAGGGTGTATTTCCGGTGAGCCGCCAAAGATTGAACATTATTGTTCAAAATTCAGAGTTCAGAAATTCAGCCGGTCGTAAAGACCGCCTTTTTTCTTTACATTTCCATAAAAAATTGTAATAAGAGGTGTTTGCATGATGAACTTGTAAAAGGTCTTAGCCACCTTAAGTCCTAAGCGTGAGTTATACTCCGGAGTGTTTTTTCACTTCCTAATTATATTTTGCCGTTTTCAGACGATTTATAATTTATGAGTTTTTTCACTCAATCCTCCAGAGCTGGAGTATATGCTCATGGTTAGGCTTGAGCATGGATCTAAGCCTAGTATCTGATGTATATTACCATGCTAAACATCCTCCTAGAGTCTTATGGAAATGTAATAAGTCCCCCCTAGGATTTTTAATTTTTTTTTTCAGTTAATTAAAAATTGCTAGAATTCGGAAATTTTTAATTAAAAAATAAAGATACATTAAAAAAGTGGTATTTGGGCACCAAATAGGCCATGGGGATGCTCAATTTTGGACCTAGAGCGCCCATGTTACCTAATAACCCTCTTACTTGAGTAAAATTAGTGATTTTTATCACTCAAAATTGATTTTACTCTCAAAAACCCAAGAAGGTCATTTTAATTCAATAAAAATCAGCCAAGAGAAAAATAAAAAAGATATGTGGGGACAAGATTGAAGACAAATTAAAGGCAAAAGTCAAGAAGGAGTCAAAGGAGACAAAATCTAGTTGATTGGCAATTGATTGAGTTGATATCTTTGAAGATATTGGCACATGTGATTTGGGAAGGTCATTTTAATTCAATAAAATCAGCCAAGAGAAAAATAAAAAAGATATGTGGAGACAATATTGAAGACAAACAGCAAGTAAAAGTCAAGAAGGAGTCAAAGGAGACAAAAACGCTGATTGGCAATTGATTGAGCTGATATCTTTGAAGATATTAGCACATGGGATTTGGGAGGTGCGTCCCTCTTGGGAGAGGTGGTGCACCCTTGAGCAGTGTTACCAGCTTCCTGCCTAGAAGCCCGCCCGAGCCAATCCCATTTAGCCGGGTCAAGCCCGCCTCGTTCAAAAACGCTAAAAACTCATTTTTGCTTTATGAGTTAGAGTATGTGAGTGTGGTTAGATGGGCCAGGAAAGTGAGGAGGGAATAGCAGATATTTCCCTCAATTCCAACGCACCCTAGTAAGTAAAGTGACATTCTCCTTTATCTTTCATTTTCATCCTTTACTCAAATTCTTTAACATTACCATTACCGTTTCCTGATGTTTGAGTGGTTCACCTCATTGGACTCTTATATGGAGAAAGAATTTAGTCCTATGAAATTCAACGTACTTAATGCTTTTTTAGGATTTCAAGAATGGCAAGCATTGCAATGTTTCCAATCGATCTCTATCATGTATGAGGGTATGGAACTAACATTTCATCAAGAGAACCAAGCCCTTTATGTACCCTCATGTTGGTGGCATTGATTGTTCAACCTTTGTCAATGCACCCCAAGAAAACGAAATCTTCACTAGTATAAACCCCTTCTCTCGTTGTCGGGTTGTGTGACTTTAGTGGTGTATGCACCAACCGCCTTAAGGCACAGTAGAGAGAAGAGGGTTGAAGGAAAGAGAAATATGTGGGATGTGTTTCTTTATGATATGGGTTTGAAGTTTGAATAACAGTGTTGAGTTGGAATTAGCGAACTTGGATCTTAATGAACTAGTGCTAGAGTCAATCACTTTACATGGTGATCCTCTCTGGAGGGGTCATTCTTGTTGGAAATTAAGGAGGTCCATGAGTTTCTATCTGTTGGGTCCGTTCTTGACCTTAGTAGGCTCCTAAGTTTCAACCGCTTGTCGCTCTTCTTTTACGCTTAGGACACAAATATGTACTCTCACGTTTTATAAAGTTAAGTGTTCTTTATTCTTGCAAGTGTTTTCTTTGTCACAATATTAGCACATGCATTATAAATCCTAAAACACATAACACTACCTCTAGATCTTGAAACTCTAAATGTCAACTACACTTCTAAGCATGCATAAATTTGACACGGTGTATTTTTTGGTCAACATGACTGGATAAAACCCCCCCCGGGAAAAACCAATTTGGGATATAAGGCTCATATAATGTGATTAAAGCAAGAGATATGACATCAGTAATCAAATACAATGGAACCCGCTTCCCACAAGCCTATTTAGAACTGTAGAAAGAGATGTGCCTAAACCTCTTCCTTTGTTGCCCTCTGAAATGAAATGAAGCGCTCTAGCTCCTCAATAACCCAATGAAGAAATCCATCAACAGGAATGTCCTCTCCTGTGAATGTCCTCTCATGTGCTGCATATCCTCTGAAACTTCCATAGCTCGAATCCTCCAAGCAATGCTCCTACCATGTATCTGCCAACCCACTCCACAGGTGCACCCCCCTCCTAGCAGAAATGATCACAGAAAATAAACAGAGCCTCAAACCGAAAGTCTCTCTCCACATAAACTAGCTCTCATGCTCTCCTCCCAATGCATCAGACCTCAAACAGATCTGACAAGTACTCCTCTCCGGGTGAACCGAAGGGCCAATGTGCTCTCCTCCCTGGATGCTCTCTCTCCAAGCAAAAGCTCCTGAACAGAAAGGAAGAGCTAAGCTCCATGGATGCCCTCACCATGCAAGCTCCAAGCTCCAAGGGTTCCTCTCAAACCCTGGCGTTTTGGCTCAAAACCCTCATGAAGTGCAAACCCTCTCTTCTCAAGATGGTGCACCCTTCTCCTCTTCCTCACAAAGTCTCAAGTGAAGAATGAGTCTCCAAATGCACTTTTCCTCCTTTTGGTCTCCTCATCCCAACCCTAAAAGATCAATGGCCTAGGATTAGATCTAGCCATGTCTAATCAATGGATGAGATCAAATCAAATAATCTCACTAAGGAAACCCACTTTCCTTAGTTGCTTTTATGTCTATTAATTCACCCACATTGTGACTAATTGTCACTTTTATGACTTAGGTATATTTTACTTCACTTAAACTCCTCCTAAGTCAAAGTGAAAATTAGAATCATAAAGTAAGTATGAGGGTAAAAGTCTCCCCTTGTGCTTAGAGACTCATAAGACATGGGGACCATACCTTCAAAGGTACCCAAATCTCAACAATTCTCCACATCAACAAATGCAATGACAGATTGGATATGGGGAGGAGGGAGGATGGAGGAGAGAGCAAGAGAAGTATTGAACTTGATGATTATGACATGGAGGACTCTTGAATCTAGTAATTGCTAGAATCTAGAATCTAGATGGTTGATGCTCCAATGATTAATCATTGATGAACTATGCAGTATGGATGTCATTTCTATCTTATATTGATGTACAAATATGCATACTTACATATTCGGTGAACTAATTTGTCTTTCTACATATTTTTTTGAATATAAACGAATATATATAAAATTTATATATATATATATATATATATATATAATTTTTTATATATATATAATAGACGCTTCCAGGATGCTTCGCTTTCTAGGATTTTTTGAAAATGACGTTCTCGACGCTTCGCTTCCTAAAAACGCCCCCGCCACTGCACGACTGCCTCTTTTAGGAGGTGCGCCCCTCTTGGAGAGGTGGCACACCCTTGAGGTGGCAGCCCACACTCCCAAGAGGTGGTGCACCCTCCTCCCTTTGACTTTTGTTTGGACACTTGTAATGAGTGTGGAGAGGTGGCATCCCACACTTGGCAGCTCTATCCTCAACACTTGGTGCGCCCTCCTTAGAGATGTCGTGCGCCCCCCTCCTTGATATCATCACCCATTTGTGTATAAATAAGAAGGAGCTCTCCCTTTGATAGCTAGTAGGAGCTTGGGAAGAAAGCACTTGTGTACTCTTGATATTGTAATACTCTTTTTCATATTTTGGAATAAAATCAAGACTTTGGAGGTCAAGATTGGTGGAGTGTTCAAATGTGTGGATGCTTGTAAATGAGGTGATATTGTTTCATGATTTATGCTATTGTATTTTGGTTTAAAATTGGCCATTGTAGAAGTATTGTTATTTACATGGATAGGACTACTAAGCTTGTTTGATTAGTGATTCTATTGTTTATCTATTGGTAGGGTTTCCAATTGAAATTTTGTTTTGTTTAACTAATTGTCTATTGGAGTCTTGCTTGTAGGTGGCACAATTTTTCTAACCCTTTATTGTGCAAGGATTGTGAAGTAATTGACACTCTATTTGGAGATTGGGAGAGTCTAGATTGATGCTCCTACTTCTTCAAAACGTTTGAATAAAATCCCTCTTCATTTTTCCAAGAAGGACCCCATTGCCCAATACATTCTAAAAGCACAAGTTTGCTCTTTCTCTCATTCTCTTAAAAAAAACAATTTCTTGGTTACTTGGTTACTTGGTTACTCTCATGCAAAGAAGAAATATGTTATCAAAGTTTATAATTTACTTTACATAATCAATTGCCTAGATCTACTAAATTCTTAAGCTCTATATCTATAAAAAAAGATAGATACGGCAAAGTGTTAGAAGCAAATTTTAGCTAGTTTCAATTTCCAATTTAAAGGGCTGAAATTGTTTTGCTTCAAAGATCTTTAAAAGTTCGTATTTGACAATCTAAGTGCTCTGATATTTCTGTTTTATAACAGCCATAAAAGACCCTAAGGAAACTAGCTCTCTAGCTTGAGTTCCTTAGTTCCTTTTTGCCAAAATTAGTAGAATTTAACTTAGAATTTTTTTTTGGATTTGACTCACAACCCAAGACACTTCCAAAGTGTTTTTGGGCATCTTTTATCATCTTTTGTTCGTTGTTTTATGCAGGTTGACAAACAGATAGAAGGAAACTCTGTCCGTTTTGGGCGGATTAGGAGTGTTGCCGTCCTAATACACACTTGCTAACGTGAGCTAAGTCCGACTCACTTAGTGTGTCCTTTGAGGCACAATGCCTAGGTTCTCAGTCCACACTGTCACCTTGATTGGAACCTCTTCATTTTAGGCTTACTCCTAGGGAAGCCAAGGGGGGTAGTCCCTAGTTACTAGATGTGTTTTAACTTTATGTTCTAGGAGTGAATTTTAATTGTTTAAAGGCTAAGGGGGAAAACTAGCCTAGGATGCTAAGGCAACAAATGCAAAGTGCAAGTCTATCTATATGTCAATCAACCCTTTCCCTAAGTCAACTAAAACTAGTGCCTAAGGTTGGGCAATGGGGTCAACTAAGTTTAAGGGT
>SNQJ01S0012266.1:130490-152025 GCA_010110895.2 Picea sitchensis
AGGGACGTCTCCCTTGGGTTTAGCCACCCTAAATAGAAAGAGCCCCCCATCGAGGTGACAGTGGGTGGGGAAGCTCCTGTTACGCCAGTTTGATCCTTACCTTTCAGCTACCTGACCTAGACTACAAACTGAGCGATAACAGGTCCATGCAAACACATCAATATATTCTTTAAACAATGCCACATATTGATCAACTTCTTAAATGGTGTAATCAACTCCCAAATTGACATATTTTAGGGAATTGTCAGTTCCAATATTCACCTTTCTTGTTTCTTGCACCTTTCGAAGTGAAATTTCTTCCAGGAGATTCTTAGCATGATCATCTTTCATAAAAAAGAGACTCGACTTGTATGCAATCTTTAGGGACAACAAACATGTGATTGTCTTCATCCTCATCACCGTTCAACAAATTTTTTTCCAACTGTTCATCATTGTCAAACACTTGCAAATATTCCATGTTATTGGGTGCAAAAGGTCAAATTGCTCTTTCTACTTGAAAAGTTATTTTTCTTTGTATATCATCTGGGTTTGACAATGAGGCCGCCAAAGCCAATGAATCTGCCTTCTAATTCTTGTCCCTTGGAATGAAGGAAATGTTGAAAGAATTGAACGATTCCATCAATTCATTAACTCTTTTGAAATATAACTTGAGTCTTTCCTTCTTGATATTATACCTTTGGATGACTTGATTAATCACCAACTCAAAGTCGCCAGTCACAATTAGATTTTCTATCTTCATTTCTTGTGCAAGAATCATCCCCTGAATCAAAGCATCATATTCTGCCTCATTATTGGTACATGCAAATTCAAGTATGATTGCATGTGGATGCATAATCTTTTCTGGACTTATAAGGACAATTCCAACTCCACTCCCAGAACTTGAACAAGCTCCATCGAATGACATCCTCCAATAACCTTCAAATAGATAATCTTGATTCTCCATGTCTTGCACTTGCTCTAAGCTTTCACTATGTTCCATGTCTAGGATGACATAATTTCCAATCCCGACGTCTATATAATATTCCATTAACTCATTATTCTTTTTCTTGAAAGAGAAGGGTTTCCTGGGTTCACGGGGCACCTTAATCATTGTTCCTTCTTTGCCTGGCAAGATCATGCAACTTCCATCGTTCATTATATATCCCTCGATCATGGATGTCCAATCTCTTCCCAACACAACTCCATATGTCGGAGGAAGGTCTACCACAATAATATTGAAAACTGTAATAATATGGGGGGTTGCCGTGATCCAAGCATAAAAGTCCTTGATTTCTCCATAAGATGACACTTTTCTAGAATCAATTGCATATATACTTTCATCAGTTTCATAATATTGGGTACAACTCATGCCCAATGCCTCCATGACCGCCAATGGCATGATATTATTTGTCGCGCCAGTGTCAACTAAACAATTATGTAGTGCAACCAGTGTTGCACGAAGCGGGAGCATGGGAAGCGTCATTTTCCAAAAATCCTCGGAAGCGAAGTGTCCCAGAAGCGTCTGTTATATATATATATATATATATTGCATTTGTATTCAAAAACCAAATTAGTTGCAGAATATATGAAAACATGCATATTTGTACATTAATATAGATAGAAATGACATCCATACTACATAGTTCATCAATGATTAATCATTCGAGCATCAACCGTCTAGATTCTAGATTCTAGAGTCCTCCATGTCATAATCATCAAGATTGGCATCACTACCATTGCTCTCTCCTCCATCCTCCTCCTCCTCCCCTATATCCAAGGCAATCCGTGCATTTGTTGATGTGGAGGATGACCCCTCAAGAGGATCACCATCATCAAAAGTGACCAACTCTAGCACTAGTTCATTAAGATCCAAGTTGGCTAATGCCAACTCAACACTGTTGTTCAAACCCATATCATCAAGAAACACATCCCACATATTTGTCTTTCCCTTCAACCACTCTTCTCTCTGCCTGTATATAAGACAGAGGTTGGTGTGCACATACACCACTAAGTCACCTGACACGACGACAAAGAGGAGTTCAACATAAGAGTTTATTCTTGAGTGAAGGGTACATTTTTATTGGGATCGTGACAAAAGAGTTAAACAATCAATGCCGCCAACATCGAGGTACATAAAGGGCTTGGTTCTCTTGATTAAATGTCAGTTCCGTACCCTCATACATGATAGAATCCAGTGGAAACATTGCAATCTTGCCATTCTTGAAATCTTGAAAACTGTCAAGTCTGCTGAATTTTGAATGGGACATGTTATCGCACAGTTTGTAGCTAGGTCAAATGGCTATAAGATGGAGGTCAAACTAGCGTAACAAGAACCTATCCCACCCAATGTCACCACGATGGGGAGGTTCTTTCTCTTTAGGGAGCTTAGGCCCAGGGGAGACGTCCTTGGTAACTTGGAGTTTTGAAGAGGCAAAGTTTAAAAGGACAAAGGTAAAGTTCCCCCTTCACAGGTCACCACCCAAACAAATAATCCCGGCTAAACAACCAATAATGAAGTGAATCCCCAATGAAGAACACCTGCCTGGAACAAAGCAACAACAAACTAATATATGCAAGCTATATTTCAATGGGTTAGTACTTCATAAGACTAGCTGATATTTAAATAAGCAATTATGGCAATAAATAGTGACGAAGTCAATGTTTATCATTGTAGCAATGCAAATAATATCACTTCCTCAATAAATATTGAAATGACATGGCATTTAATGTAACAAATCAACACACCATCAATTAATGCCTAAATCACCATTCAATTGCTCTTAAAACAAGACGTTGCTGCATAAAGATGAGATATTCAAGTGTGACGTCAACAACTTAGGGTTAGCGGTTAGGGTTAGTATAGTTAGGGTTTCAATTCAAAAAGGAGTTTGAGAGCGTTTGGATTTGATTTCACTTCAACACTGGAGGCCTAAGATCAGTGCCTTAGGATTAAATGGAGTCAGAAAGTGAAGGACGCACAAGTTGAAGGGGACGAGATTCCAAAGGACTAGAGGGAAAGGTTTCAAGGTGCTGCTAAAGCAGGGCCTCAAAGACGGAACCCTAGGGGAGAGAGGCTCACTCCGGTGTTGCTAAAGCAAGGCCTCGTAATCTCTCCTCCTTCCCGGCAAACAACTAGCTCAATGTAAAACAAAGTCAAGACAAGAGAGTTTAAAGAGGGAGAGTGTTGCTAAGGCAAGGCTCTTTCATCAAACCCTAAAAGAAAATGGCCCTAGGTGGAGATAACCTAAGCCTGGGACGTCCTCTTCCTCTTGAAGTTCAAAGGTACGACTAGCTTAAGGGAAGAAGAAAGAAGGACTGTAGCTATGGCTAGGCTCTCTTCTTCTTCTTCAATGGTTAAAAGGTTTTTTTATCAGGGGACATGAGACCATGACCTACTTGTGTGTTTGTCCCCTAGGGTTTTGATTAAGCAATATTTATAAATAGATGCAAGAAATTAAACTACAATCGTTCAATCAAGAAGTTTTGCAGAAAAATACTTACAAATCATCAAGAAAATAATCATGCAAACCGTAGTTGTAAACCTTCCTTCAAGAAAACACCATAGAATGCCAAAAATCTCCTCCTTCAACAAGTGCGCTTTCCTTAGTTCAGCCAATAACCCCAATAGGGTGCAAAAATCAAACCTCACTAATGAGTGAGTGATGTGTTATGATAAAATGAGGCTAAAACTCCTCAATATATACTGTATCAATGACCTTAATTAACTTTTAGGTCATAAAAAGGCCGACAAGGCCATAATACTGTTTTTACATTAAATTGTCAAATTAAAACCCTAATTGAGTTGTAAAAAAGGTAAAAACCCCTTCAAGGGAGGCGCTAGCCCCTTCTAGGGAAAATGAGACATCCAGGAGTAAAACGTTACCCCCCCAAGGGCCTCTCCAACATGCCACACGTGCCACTCCTGCCCAGTCTGCCTCCCAAAATGTCCATGAAGCTGGATGATGTCATGGTGAAGATGGGGACGTCCTAAGCCTTCCAAGGCTAGCGTTCCACTGAAAAGAGGTTATTCCCCCTAGGTCAGGCTCTGCCAAAGTGCCTTTGATGGAACGCCCTCTTCTTCTCAGGTGCAAAACCTTGATCAACCACCGTCCTGTCTCTGGCCCCTGATGGGGTCTCAACATCCATTTGGTGGGCTCTTCAGCCCCATGGAGGTCCGAATTGATCATCTCCCCATGTGTACCGGTCCAAATGGTACTTGTCCGTCGGGCATGCTCCTGCACATCAAAGGTTACGCCCTCCATGAGCTCATCAGTCACCGGGATCATAGCAATGTTAATCACATTTCATCATCAATATTATCAAACATATGCATAAGACCCTAGTACATCAGTCAATAGCTCAAAGACATTACAAAAACCTACAATACAAGACTGGAGGAAAAAGACAAGACGTCCTATTGGGCTAGTATCCACAGGAAAAGGAAAGTTTCCAGGGGGAGTTTAACCAAGCCATGTAAGTGAGGTGATGTGGCTAGGGGATGTCCAGACATGTGGGTGAAGTGAGAGCCAAGGATGCATAATGTTATCTGCGGGTGCCTTTGTAGAAGGCGAGCTGTACTTGTCATGGATGCATTTTTCCAAGCCCGTTCTTGCCTTTATTCTTTTCTTGCTTTATTTTTCTGATTGCTTTTTCCAAGTCTGCTCTGTCTTTTTTATTCCTTTCTTGCTTTATTTTTCCTCGATTGCTTTTCTTCTTCTTTTCTTTTATTCAAGGCTAACTGTGAGGATTAATCAGCCTGGCATGGCAGGACCGTAGCTAAATAGCAGTTACCCACAAGTACTTTCTTCACGAGATGAGAAGGTCGATGGACCCTTCACAACCAAAGGTCAACGCTTTGGCGTGGGTAAATCCGCATCGATGGCAATGTTGTCGCTAGTACCCATGACCTAATACTGCTCGATAAGACCCCCTATCCTCCTGACATTAGATCTTGTTTTATCGTCCCTCTGTTTCTGGTCGAGGTTTTTATTGCCTTCTCGGGATCCCCGCTAAGCATCTGGAGGTTTCATTTTAGGCTTTTATCTTTTCCAACTGCTTTTACCTTCGGGGCTCATCCTTCTTCCACGAAGGTGCAACCCTACAACAGCCAATCCAATGCCCAGACAAGGGGGTTGTGACAAGTGAGTGGGAGATAAGACGAAATAGTGGTGCTATGATGGGAGTGGACGATGGTTAGAAACTTCCCCGCTGGCAAAACCAAGACCTATGGGTACGTTTGTTAGCACCTGACTTCTGCTATGCGTCAAGTGGGCTAATACCGGATTCCAAGCAAATGTCGAGATAAAAGGAATCGATGCATATATTTAAAGGTTTTACTGATCAAAAGTGACACACATACCATGATATTATCTCACTAATTACCTCATATATAAGAACCTCCGGAGCATAAAGCACCAAACGGCAGATGGATGCCGCCGCCGCCGACAAGACGAATCGATGACGCAGGAAAAAGATGGGCCCCTCCGCTATGCTTGGGTCAATCCTGCTCTCGGTACTCCATGTCTAGGACCTGTGGGCCTCGAGACATGATCTCCTAGTTATCCCTAGAAATCGGGGATAACATGACCTGAAATTCTACTTTCTCCATATGAAGTCCAATGAGGTTGGAACCACTCTCAAACATCCTGAAACAATTAATGGTAATGTTAAAAATTTAAGTAAAAGGATGAAAATGAAAGATAAAGGAGAATGTCACTTTTAAGAATTTATCATTACCATTAATTACTAGGGTGGGTGAAATGGAGGGGGTGGGGACCTCTTTAAATAGCACTAGTAAGGCAAAATAAGCCTCAACTGCACACCAAAACACCTCATTCCCCCTTGGAAGCGCGTGGGCCTTCCTTGGAAGCACATGTGAAGTGCCCTACAGAGAGCGCTTCAGTGGGGGACGCTTCAGAAATGGCAAGATGCATGCTCAAGAGCCCCAAAGCGCACTTCCTAAATTTTGAAGCGCACTTCAGCCCGAGCTTCCTGGACGCACCTGCCCAGATTGAGCTTCTAGGCTTCGAAGTGGGGGGCGGGGAAGCTTCTGGTAACACTGTGCACCATCATGATTTTCAATTGAAATGTAAAAGGGAGGAATTTTACCTCTCAGTTTAACAGTTGACTGGTTTTGGCTTTGTTTTGGACTGGTAATGACGACTTCTGTTTTTTCAGACGGGTCATCCAATAATCTCAAAATGTTTTCCCTTTGTTGGGGAATCTTCACCACTTCTGTAAAAGGAAGAGTTATCCTTAGTTTATTTAAGTCCTCTACAACATTGTATGCCATCTGCATGGAGTTTGACGTTCGGTGTTGCTTCTTAGTTCCAATGCTATCCGTCACTTTCTCATTCGCCCTTTTCTCACTTTTTTTTTTTTTTCCGAATCATTTTATTTATTTATTTATTTACAAGCGTTCATGACTGGGCGACGTTTTCTTGCGAGTTGGGGTTGTTGTTGCCTTCTTCAAATATATACATGGACGTCTCGCATCCGTCCATCTGTACAGTTTTGGAATTTTCATCATGTGAGTAATAATTCTCTTGTTCAACCATTTGTTCATCATATACATCATCCAAGACCACTGCATTGGGAGTAGGCTGCCTAGGAACCCTTGGTCTTTGTGGATTATCTGTGTTTTCAAACCTCACTCTGTTTTCTTGGGGAGGGTTCCTTCTTTGCTTTGGAACCGGCATTCTCAGATTTTCCACATAATTACCCCCCCTTCTTAGTCTGGTTATCTTGTTTTGCATTTGCTTGATGGTTCAGTTCATCTGTGCAATTTCAATTCTTTGCTTAGTTTCTTGTGCCGCCACAGGGTCTACCTTTACATCTGGTGGTTCTACACATGATCTTAAATAATCCTCTTTGCCTTAGCAACCGTCTTCTTGCATTGAGACAAGTGTTAAGGATTGTTAGGAACTGCAGCTTTTCCCTGGACTATGCTCTAGAGATCTATCTCCTTCATAAACCTCTGTAACTTGTACTTTAAAGGGGTGAAATAGAAACTTTGAGACTTGACATCTCGAAGTTAGCCATCCCTGCAATATCCTTGAACACAACTCAAACAAAACAGATCAGCCAAAGCAACAACCTATCACAGATTCAGATCACGCCTCTTGGGCATAAAAACACACTCCAATCACTAGAACATCTAGGGCATCACATCCACAAAATTCTTGTAGGTCCTGGTGCCTCTCATAGGAATTGATCAGCCGCAATCACAGGAGCTTTCTAGGCATCACAATTGCTGAAATCTTCTGTTCTCTGATGGATAGCTGAATTCTCCATACAGTGGATGGAAAATTTCAGCATCACTGCTTTGATACCATGTTGAAGTTCTTGTCTCATATGGATGTGGATCTGTACCATTGAAGTTTCAGTGCTAATGTTGAATCTGCTTTCTCCAGAAAACCCCGTCAACACTTCAGATCTACAATCATCAAATCCACTGTAGGCAAACTTCAAGAGTGTGGACACCACACATCGCAAGTCAGATCATTTCAGCAACCACTAGGGTTAGATCTAACAAAAAATCAGGTCTGAAAATCACATTTACTCAGTGCCAACCCAGCATAAATCAGATTTGAAAATATAAATTAAAGCATGCTAAATTAACTTGGCATCAACCCAGCTAGCTGTTCATTACATCAACATAATTAATCAGTGACTAAAACACCAAAAAAATCAGATCTGTATGCGAATTTGGGACAACAAACACATCTTTTCTATTACACATGAAAAATGATTACATCACAATAAATCAACTTCTTCCAAGATGCAAATGCAAAACCCAAAGAATGAATCGACTTCTCCCAAGCTTGTAATGCAAAACCAAGAACTCTCAAACTCATGAAGCAAAACCAACAAATAACAAAAATCCTAGCTATGATGTAACAAATATATATATATATATATATATATATATATATAAATAAATAATCCTTAAATAATAATAATTAATCCATCACAATGAAAATGCATGTCTTATCCAAAAGACATGTCTATTAATGAAAGGGCACCAGTGCGTGGGTATATATGGCCCTCATTGTCATTGTAATATTATGTCATACTATCATATTCATTCTTATATATTTTACTCAACATATTATTTTATCCTAAATGGATTACTTTATATTCCAAGTATTTTGGACATTTACATAGTGAACCAGGTTGGTTCACATTGGTATCAGAGCTTCGTTTCTGATCCCGACCTTTGGCCTATAGACTCTCGGTCAAAAATTTTGTTGCTCTTGGCAACATTGCTATAGGCCTTCGACCACTCAATACCTTCAGAGTTCTTGGAACTTCGGTCCTTGACCACGCTAGGGCATTTTGCCAATTTAATAATAATAAAAAAAGAACAGAAATTGCTGTTAAAATTATCATTCGGCTGCCAGCTTGAAGAAAACTAAGATTCAGAAAAAAGGAAAATCATTTCGTTGCAAGTTGAAGAAGATTATGAAATTGAAAAAATATATAGAAATATATTAAGTTTACCAGTTTACTGAAAAAAATATTACTCTCCTGCTAATCAGGAAAAACGGTATGGCTACTGTGCTGTACAGTTGAATAATTAATCAATCCGTACGATTACAGGGATGCACAATTGGATAATTAATTGACAGACAACCGTACATGTCCATAAATTTCTGACTATTGATTTAGCCATCCGTACAATCACATAATTGATTGCAGAGTTGACAATTTTAAAATCCGTACAACTGCAGTATTGCAATTCCGCCGCTCTTGATCCGTACATTGTCCGTACAGTGGCCAGCAGTCCATACGATTTATCTGTCAGTACAGCTGCCGATTAAGAGATAGCGTAGTCTAAACGTTCTACCTTTTGGTTCTTTCTCGGCGATTTTTTCCGTTGGATTTTGCCTAAAATCCTGTGAGGAATGGTTGGATCTGCAGATTTGAGTGGCTAAGTTTGTATAATTGGAGTACCCCAGGGGTTTTTCAGCATGATGAATTCATTTATGCATTCAGAAATGCAATTTAAACAACAAAAAATAGCGATTTTATCCAGATTTACATTGCCGGATTTCGGCTAAAAAAACCAAAAGGTAAAATGTTTAGCCAACACCTTAAGAGATCCACTGAGTCCTTACTCTGCTCTGTGCCGTACACCAACAGCTAGTAGTCTGTACAACCACTGCTTCCATTTACAATTCTGTGCTGCGTGTGCCATACAACCGCCGTATATTTCGTACGATCGCTGTCATTTGCTGTAATATCTGTACATGTCTGTATTTATGTCTGTACGTTGACGTAGCATCATCATTTTTAGGGAATATAACATAAAATTAGACTTAGAACATTGCATCTTATCTCTTAGAGCCGCCAATCTAAGTCAAAGCCGTTATGAGCATATTAAAGAAAAATTCTAAGCTTAAGTAACATTTGAAAACTGAAGGAATATTGTCAAAAGCAAAAGGGTATAACTTTTTCAAATCGTAAAGTTTTATCCCATAAAAGATATAAAAGGACACGTTTAATATATATATATATAATTCATAAAAATATTATATTATAAAAGGGGTACTTTTAAAAAGTTTAAAAGTTCTCTAACTTATATAAAAAAGGTGAAGAAAAGTAATATATATATATATATATATTTAAGAGAAATTATAATAAGTGGAAGCAAAAGAAGTGAACCATTTATTAAAAAAAGGGTGGGACTTCACACCTGCTACATCCAAATTAATTATCAAAGGGGTATTATAAAAAATAATCTTAAGACCAGATTCAAGGTTATAAAAAGTACAATTCAAAAATGGATCCGAGCAATACAAAAGGAGGAAGATTTACTTGCGAAAATAGTTATATTTCATGTTATAGATTCTCTACATTAAAGGGGAGTATTCAAGGAAGAGAGGTTAACGTCCTTATCAGCTTGGACCATAATGGAAATTACATTAATATTGATTTGGCAAATCAATTATTAATTTCAGAGCTGAATATAATTGAAAGGGAAGATATTTTTAAAATTAAGGAGTTACAAGTAACAATTGATGAATATGAATATATATCTCAATTCTATGTTACAATTATATATAAATAAGAAATCGACATCGTTATTGGGTTATCATGGTTTAAAAATATAGGTACCTTCATCTTAAACATGGAGAAAAAGTTTGTAATGTTTCCCCATAAGAAGAAAATTATGACATTTCAAGACATTACTATGAGGTCATAATCGATAATACATTCATCAGAAGACTTTAAAGATATCTCGAAGGTGATCCTTCAAGAAAATCAAAAGTCAATATGAATGATGCAAAAAGAATTTGACGAAGTTATCTTGGATAAAAACAAAGAAATTTCTCGCTTAAAAGACCACAGTCAAAAACTACTTACAGTCTTACACATATTAAGAAGTCAAAGGATGGAAGACGATGCATTCAAAAGTTGGAACAAGAGAATCAAGATCTCGAAAAGAACCTATCCGAAAAAAATGAAGAGAATTCTCGTTTGAAGAACCTTAATAAAGGGCTATTAGAACAAATCAGAAAGCTGAAAGAAGAAAAACTTGAAAATCTAGACATTAAAGATGTTGACAAATCAGACAATGAAGAAAAATTGCGTCTAAAACATCATAATCAATGTTGAATATTTATTAGTTACGTTAACATTAGATTTACCATAGAAATTTAATCTTCTTTCAACATTCAATAACCATATACTGAAATATAAAGCAGTGGATGAACAAGCACAAGAAGACACAAAGATTTATCTTGGGAAACCTTTCGTCACAAGGGAGAAACACCCAACAAACTTTTCTTAGAGAGAATATCCTTTCCAATATAATATAACCAAGAACCAACTCTATCCACTAGAGAAAACCAACAAAGAAGAATACTTATCTCCACAAGAGATAACCCAACAATGTAGCTACATCAAACCCTAGCCAGAGTGCTAGAATAACTGGCCTCCACCAGCGTACCACTAAGACAAAAGATAAACCAACCAACCTGCGCACTTCTTCCTTCTGGACTGCAGCTGCTACTGCAACTCTCCTTTAGACTTGCTTTATGAGTGAATGAGTGAATGTGTCAAATGAGGAAGGTGTCACCTTTATTTATACTGGACTGGGCAGGTGTCTTTTCCAGTAGTGCTGACCTGTCTTCTTGGAAAATATGTTTTTCTGTCTTTTTCTTGTGGGGCCGGCTTTACTTCTGGAGCATTATATTTATTCTTTATTATTATTCTGTGGGGCCGATTTCTGTTCTGGAGCATTATATTTATTCTTTATTACTTTTCCATGGGGCCGACTTCTCTTCTAGGATCTTCTAATTTCTTCCAAGGCTTCTTTGATTTGTTCAATGGTTATTCTCTGACTTCTTGGCATCTTCATTTCTAAGAAAAGTTGTCCCGGAGGTGAATACCTCCAGTTGCTACCAAAAACATCAACACTCCCTCTTAGCTAGGGAGGTATTCTTCATGATGTCCTCCTCTGGTCCTCATAGCCCCGCAGGCTATGCCATGGTCCTAGGACTACGCCATGGTCATGCAGACCATGCTACAGGTAGCATCATCACTGAAGAGAAATGAGGTACTATCAGGCTGCTAAATCTGGTCTGTCCTTGACCAGAATTTAGCTCTAAGCTTCAACTTCCAAGGCTGTCCTTTGCTGCCTTTTAGGACAGCAAACTGTTTTGTAACTTTCTGCTGATAATTTTTGTGGTTAGGTGTCCTTTTGAGGTGCCCTTGCAAGTGTTTTCATACCAATGATTAGCACATACAATAATACTCAAAACACATAACACTTCTCTCAATCATTACAACTCTAAATGCTGATCTAACAATTCTAAGCATGCATGAAATTGATACATAAGTTTTTGGTCAACGTGACCCTGGAAAAACCTCCATGGGGAAAACCAGTTTGGAGTAGATGTATATAGAAGGCCTCAAAGTAAAAAGTACAACACGAAAAACATATACAAGTGAACTTGGTACAATAGCAACCCTTCTTGGAAGCCTTGGAGTCCCTTGGAGATGCCCCTGCTAGCCTCTTGAAGCAAGGTGCCCTTTGCCTTGGTGTGCCCCTCTTGCTTTGCTAGCCTTTGGTCCTCTTCCCTTGTGTCTTTGCCTTTGAGATTCCTTGCCTTTGACTTTGCCCACTTGAAGCTTTGTGAAACCCTTACCCTCTTGCCTTGGAATTAGCGCCCTCTACACAAGTGCGCCCTACTCCTTGGCTTGGTGCATACCTTTCCTTAGTGCACCTCTCCTCTAGAAAGACCCAAACAAATGGTATGCACCCTTAGTTTCCCACTAAGGCCTCCCCTCAAGCATTGTGCCTTTCCTCCTCCATGAATCCTCTCATAGACAAGGTGCGCCCTCCATGAAGATGTGCGCCTCTCCTCCTCCAAGTGCGCCCTCAAGCTAGGAATGCGCCCTCCCTCAAGTGAATGCCTCCAACACCATGAAAGCACCTCCTCTCATCCTTTGCGCCTTCCTCCCTCAAGTAGCAAGTGCCCTCCTCCTTGTGCCCCCCCCTCTCCTCAAGAAATGCGCCCAAGTGCTCTCCTCCTTCTCCTCTCCTCTCAGGTGAAGAATGAATCTCATCTTTGCCCTATTCCCTCCTTTAGCCTCCTTTGGCCAAACCCTAAAAGCTCAATGGCCTAGATCCAATCTAGCCAAGTCTAATCAATGGGTGAGATCTGATCCAAAAATCTCACTTAGGAAACCCACTTTCCTTAGTTTGCTTTATGTCCTTTAATTCACCCACAAAGTGAATTAAATGTCACTTTAATGTCTTAAGTGACATATTTCACTTTTGACTTAAGTCTCCTAAGTCAAAGTGAAATTAGAATCATAAAGTAAAGTAATGAGGGTAATAGTCTCCCCCTTTGTGTTTTAGAGACTCACAAACACAAGGGGACCACTTTCCAAGTTACCCAAATCTCAACAATCACCTCACACATGGCTACAACCAATGTGGACCTTCTCATATCGTCTAGGGGCCAGAACCCACTGGAGTACACTAGGGCTACAACCACATAGTGTGTGTGTCATCGTAGGTCAACCCAACTGAGTCCATTAAGGAGTACGACTTGGAAAATATCCCAACCACATGGGCTACACCCCAACGGTCCCTGGGCACCAACCTAGTACAACTTATCAGTCCATCGATAAGTGTCATACTCATCTCAGTCCATCGAGGAGTATCGTCACAGGTCGACCCAGTCCAGTCCATCGAGGAGTACTACCTGGAGAAAAATATTCCAACCACTTGAGATGCACCTCAAGGGTCGCTGGGCACCAACCCAGTATATCGTCACAGGTCAACTCTGCTCTGTCCATCGAGGAGTACGACTTGGAGAATGTCTCACGAAGCAGAGCATACGAAGTTGCAACCATCAACACTCCCTCTTAGTGAGAGGGATATTCTCTACCATTCCAAGTTTATCACAGAAGTACTCGAACTTTGACTTGGCAAGGGGCTTGGTGAGAACATTTGCAATCTGCTCATCTGTCGGAAGGTACTGCACCAATATTTCTTTTCTCTGCACCATATCTCGAATGTAATGAAACTTGATCTCAACATGTTTCGATCTGTCATGAGATACTGGATTCTTTGAGAGCTTCACACAACTCTAGTTATCACAATGAGTCATGGTGGGATCCAACATCTGCCCAAACAATCTTGCAAGGATCTTCTGAAGCCACAATGCTTCACGTACTGCCATACATACTGCAATATACTCGACTTCTGCAGTACTCAAGGCCACAAAAGTCTATTTCTTGCTACATCAGGAAACCATGGTAGATCCCAAATTGAAGCAACACCCAGAGGTGCTCTTCCTGTCCACTGCGCTTCCTACCCAATCAGAATTAGCATAACCCTGCAATCTTGTGTCAATACTGGAAGCATGTCTCATGCCATATCTAACTGTGCCTTGCAAGTATCTCAACACATGCTTCGCAGCTATCCAATGCAACTGTCTCGGCCGACTCACGAACTGGCTAAGTGCACTCACTGCATAGAAAATTTCGGGTCTGGTGTTAACTAGATACATCAATGATCGAATCCGTTGTTTGTACATAGTTGGATCAATCAAGTCTGAATCGGAGGAAGGCTCACTCAACTTCTTTAGATTCATCACCATCGGTGTAGCCATGGACTTACAGTCCAATATCCCAAATCTCCTCAAAGTCTCAATTGTATACTTCCCCTGACTCAGGAAGATCTCATCAGTTCTCTGCCACACCTCTAGTCCCAAGAAATGGTGCGTCATGCCAAGATCTTTCATTTCAAACTTGAAGGCCAACTCATGTTTGAACCAAGCAATGAGGCTATTTGCTCCGGTGAGAAATAAGTCATCAATGCACAAGATAAAAATCAGGGACTCACCATCAACAACCTTATAATACAGGTTGGCATCGACAACACTCTTGCTTAAACCCAAACTCATCAGGTATCCATCAATCCTCGCAAACCAAGCTCGAGGTGCTTGCTTGAGTCCATACAGGGCCTTCTTCAACCTGCACACATAGGACTCCTTCCCATGAATCTCAAAACCATATGGTTGCTTGTTGTACACCTCTTTTTCAATCTCTCTGTTGAGGAACAATGTCTTCACATCCATTTGATGTAGTCTCCAAGCCATGGCTGATGTAAGGGCAATGATCGTCTAAATGGAGGTGTACCAAGCAACATGAGAAAATGTCTCCTCATAGTCTATTCCATCTACCTGAGAGAATCCTCTAGCCACAAATCTCGCTTTGTGCTTCTCGATGCTCCCGTCAGCTGCATGTTTGATATTTTATAGATCCACTCGGGAGTCACCACAGAATTCTCCTCAGGTCTCGGAACAATATTCCACACATCATTCTTCATGATGGACTGATACTCCTCCATCATGGCATCTCTCCATACCTGCTGACTAGATGCCTCCTCATAATAGGAAGGCTCTGAAACAATGATGTGGCTCATCGCTGCAACATAGCTCGAGAATCTTCGAGGTCTCTTGCTCTCTTTGAAAGTATCACGGGGAGCTGCATGTCCCTTTGCCTCCTGCAAAGCCTAACGAGCCCATGCAGGTCTCTTCCGAAAAATACATCAACAAGATCTACAGGATCAACTAGATAAACATGCTCAACTATCTCAACGGGCTCAACTGGCTCCCTCTGAACTGCTGAAGGGTGATGGGAGAAAACACCATCTGCTCCCGCTTCTCACTTTCAATCTGCATGTGAGATCTTCTAGATCTCTTGAAGGCTACCTCCTCCTCAAAGGAAACATCCCTGCTCACCTCAATGTGTCTCTGACTTGGGATGTAGATCCAATATGCCTTAGAAGATTCACTGTACCCAACAAATGTACCCTTCCTTCTTGAAGGGTCTAACTTTGATCTTTTCTCCTTGGGTACATGAATGTATACAGGACACCCAAATATCCTGAGGTGTCCAACCTCAGGCTTCACGTTGGTGAAAGCCTGCTCGGAACAAGAAACAAGAACAACAACATCTCCATGGAAACCTCCATGTGATTTAACAAGATAACCTGCCCAGAACAAAGTCTACAACCAAGAATATCTCCTAGAGGAGATCAATTTAGCTTGCAAACAAGTGCATCTCATAATGATCATAACTTCAATAGATCATAATGCAACATAAGATCACAATAATGCCATAACAACTAGAGGCATATCAAAACAATCAAACATAGAGTCTTCACTTCCAGGGAGGGTGCGCTGTTTCTCGGAATGTACTAGATCTGAGATCCTTTGGATCTACATATTGTCGCTGTGACAAAAGATCCCTTCTCCTGCAAACAACCTCATGATAATGATACAATTTTAAACATATACAAGTGCATACCTCTTAAATTTGTAGCACCATCCAACTTGTCTTCTAATCTCAAGGTTTGCACAACTGGAAACTGGCAACTGCAACTGCCATTGGTACTGCAACTGCAACTGACACTGTAACTGCAACTGTAACTAGCACGAAGCAACTGGCACTGCAACTGCAATTGGCACTGCAACTGGCACACAACAACTAGCATGAAGCAACTGGCACTGCAACTAGAAATTTCAACTTTCACCAAGTTGTAATCTGAGACCACCAGGAGGTGCGCTAGGGTAGGGCGAGAAGATATAGAGAAAAATCAATCTCAACGTCCTCCAATAGGTTGCTCAACGAGCTTGACGAGATTTAGGTTTGAGCAATGACAAACTGCAGCGGTAAATCTCACGATCTTCCTTCCAATGGTTAGACTGTTCTAAAGGAAACCTGCTCTGATACCATGTTGAATTTTTATTAGTTACGTTAACATTAGATTTACCATAGCAATTTAATCTTCTTTCAACATTCAATAAGCATATACTGAAACACAAAGCAGTAGATGAACACGCACAAGAAGACACATAGATTTTATCCTGGGAAACCCTTCTTCTCAAGGGAGAAAAACCTGACAAATTTTTCTTCGAGAGAATATCTTTGCCAATATAATATAACCAAGAACCAACTCTATCCACTAGTGCAAGCCAACAAAGAAGAATACTTATCTCCACAAGAGATAACCGAACAATGCAGCTACATCAAACCCTAGCCATAGCGCTAGAGTAACTGGCCTCCATCGGCGTACCACCAAGACAAAAGACAAACCAGACAACCTGCGCCCTTTTTCCTTCTGGACTGCAGCTGCTACTGCAACTCTCCTTTAGACTTGCTTTATGAGTGAATGAGTGAATGCGTCAAATGAGGAAGGCATTACCTTTATTTATACTGGACTGGGCAAGTGTCTTTTCTAGTAGGGTCGAACTGTCTTCTTGGAAAATATATTTTCTCTTTGACTTTTTCCTGTGGGGCCGACTTTACTTCTAGAGCATTGTATTTCTTTTTTATTATTATTCTGTGGGGTCGGCTTCTCTTCTGGAGCATTATATTTATTTTTTATTACTTTTCTGTTGGGCTGACTTCTCTTTTGGGATCTTCTAATTTCTTCCGAGGCTTCTTTGATTTGTTCAATGGTTATTCTCTGACTTCTTAGCATCTTCATCTCTAAGAAAAGTTGTCCTGGAGGTGAATACCTCCTGCTGCTACCAAAAACATCAATAATCAAGACCTACTAATGCAAATTAAGAAGCTTAAGAATTATAAAAGGTTGTTGGAAAACAAGTTAGAACAAATCCAGAAGGAAGCATCAAAGCCCTCAGATGAACAAATCCAAGTTATGGAAAATGGAACAATTATAGATCCAATCCACGTCATAGCTCAAAAAGCTGCAAAATCAATTGAAAAAAAGACAACGTCAAATGTTGGAGTACAAACAATGGAAGCTCCAAGTATATGTACTAATAGAAGTTCATCAATTAACAAAGCAACATCAATGCATGAAGAAAATCATATATCGAAATTAAACCAAGAAAACACTACAAGCATGATAAGGGAAAATAATGTTATAAGAACTCCTTATCAACATCCAAACCATAAAAACAAATATCTTAAACAATTAGAGTATCAATATCACTTAGGTCGGGAACAACTAAATTATCATCTGACAAATATTGATACTGACACAGTTAAGTCTCATGATAATAGTTCATTGTGGAAGAGCAACGTTCCACAAAAGATTGAATTAGGATGGTCTAACCATTTCACAATTCAATAGTTTTGATCAACTCTTTGTCACTCATATCGTTTCGTATCGTCAATCTTGACAATGCCAATGCGAGGACATTGCGAGCCAGAACGAAGACGTAAACCTCTCCATAAATATTCTTTGCGGACAAAGCATTTCTAAAGGGGAAGTCAATGTAACAAACTTATATATATATATATATATATATATATAATCATTAAATAATAATATTTAATCCATCATAATGAAAAGACATGTCTTATCCAAAAGACATGTCTATTAATGAAAGGCCACCCTTGCGTGGGTATATATGGCCCTCATTGTCATTGTAATATCATGTCATACTATCATATTCATTCTTACACATTTTACTCAATATATTATTTTATCCTAAATGGATTACTTTATATTCCAAGTATTTTGGACATTTACATAGTGAACCAGGTTGGTTCACCACATATGACAACCTCAAATTACTCTTCTCTAGTTTTCATCAAGCAAGTTAGTAATGTCAAGTGAAGTGCTTCTTCTTCCTTTTATAGAGAAAGAGGAGTAAGTTATAAACAAGGTAAAACTCTAATCCTAGACTATTTTCACAAATGGAGAATGGATCCACAAGTGGAGCACTCTACATGTGCCAAGTAGGTAGACACATACCCACAACTTACAAGTGCCAATTCACCAGCAACACATTTTTATGGAATACCACATATTTTTGTGTGCTTACAAATGCCAACTCACCCACTCCACTTATTTTTATGCAATAAATGAAGTTTCCTAGTCCAAGTAACTCCAAGGACCAAAAATAGTTAGAAGCATCTCCTTTCAGTATTCCACTCTCATGCATGAACTCTCTCTTCCATACAAGTGCACCCTATCTTCAGTAAGAGCCAGCTGCTCATGGTGAATGCTCAACAAAGTGAAGAAGAATGAAGAACTCCTACACCAAGTTCTCATCTAGCTGAAGATGAATGTAGAACAAGTTCGGAGCAACAAGGAAAAAAGTTAAAAACTAACACTTCATTGGCCCAAAGACCAAAATATAGCACAGTAAATAATCATGCATGCAAAGACACCATCAGCATTTTGGGGTAATACAAATACAGTGGTATTAGTCTCACATTCTCCTTGTGGAAGCCATCATAACCAAAACCCTGAATGGTGTTACAGACGCTACTGTCTTAGTCCTCGAAAGGTGCCATCCTAGATTAATGTGGATCATTATACTTGTATCAAAGTCTTCATTAAATGTAAATGTGAGATTATCTGCTTCGATGAGACTTAGTCCAGTGGATGTGTCCAACAATGTATTATATTTGTAATCATTGTCTCTTGTACTTTATTCCATTTCCCATTTGTCTTTTATGGGTGACTTGGTCTAAATTGATCACTCACCTACTTATATATTTTATATTTAGTGTGTTTACATCATTCTTCTGTATCTTGATTCTATCATTAAGTTGATTGTGTGCATACTAATTTGGGTTGTCACTTTAAAGTAAGTTGTTGTGCCCTATTCTATATTGGTTGATGGGTGGACTCATGTTAGGAATCACGAGTAGCTGGTCACTCTGAGTATATGGAGTATGATGTTTTGGCTTTAAACTTTCGAGGGCCATCATGGGAGTTTTAGTTGCTATAAAGTATATTTCTAAATGAGGGTTTTCACAGCATAGGCAGTATTGATTGCATACATTGCATACCCTTAGTACGTGAGTAGGCATGCATCCATGCTAACCATATACTGCTATGTATTGTCTTTATGTGTTTTACATGTGTGTAATACAACACATTTTTTATATGTTATCATGCATCTGGGGCACACAGATTGCAGTGATGTTAACTTGCACTTAAACTTGAAGGGTACTAATTAGCACAGGAAAAATGATTGCTATTTTATGGCTTAAATTGCTGCATTAAATAAACTATTCTTCTGCCATTTTTCTTCTTTCCCAATTGTCAACTATTTCCATGGTGATTCTGATATTGAGTCTTTCAAAATATGTGAGCAGATTATGATAAATGTTATTGTTAATATTGGTCTACATTCATTATCTGCAATCCTATGATAAAAGAAACAAGTTTCCATTTGCAGTTTGTACTATATATTTACTCAACCTGCTGTTTGATGTTTATACACTTGGATTCTAGAAAATGGATAATTTCATTGCTCATGTTTCTGGTTAGGTGTAGCTGTATCTGGATATGTTCTTATAGTTTTCTTGTTTACAATTCACTGTAATTGCAGGCGCACTTTCTTTATATTCTCCTATAGGTGTATATGCAAGAACACTTTTGCCTACATTTTGAGAATTATATGAATAAAATAACCTGACTGTTCACAGGGCTGCCCTTATTTGTGCCTTTTAATTCTGAAGTGTCTCACTTTTGAGACTTGGTTTCCAGGTTCTTCTTGCAACAACATCTACGGATGGGAAGTGTCGGGTGTTTTCTACATTCATTAGAGGAGTTGATACAAGGTTGGTGTGAGTGAAGTCCTCTGCTGGTCAAGCTGGAATGCCTGGCTTAAGGGTTCCTTATCATCCAGCATTTGCTAGCAAACATGGCTTGTGTTTTGTTCCGTTGCTCAACTAGATCTTCTGAAGCATGCAACTTACATACTTTTGATAGTAAAGGGTAGTTATCTGTAAGTTTGACACCAAAGTAATGCAACCTAACTTGATCTTTTACTGTTTATGCAGGGATTCCACAGTTGGCCCTTCTGGTGATATGAAGTTTGGAGAGGTCCTTTTTCATATTTAAAAATTCTTCATGACGAGTAGAAGTTAGCCATGAATTTGATTTTCCTTCAAGCCATCTGTCTGAAGCATAATTATTAAATTGTTGTGGACAAGCTGCAATTATTTGTTGTAGTACATGCATGTCCCTTATGTGTAAAATCTCAAACCTTCTTTGCTTCTTATAAGAATATTGTTTTCAAACAAAACATTGAGGCATGCTTCATGTTCAATGCTCATCATAGTCTACAATCTGGGAAAAGGTGGCTGTGAACATCCAATGTTTTCTGTGGTTATTGTTTCTTCTTTGTTTTTTCTTGCAGAGTGCAGAAGTAAGGCGATCATTATGAGCATATTCACAAGATGACATTAGTATGTTTGACAATGTTCGAACTAAATTGCACATGATTGGCTTTGTATATCTCTATGCAGCAGACTTTGTTCTTACTATACCTTGCTTTGCCCTTGAATACAAATTTGTACCCAAATAGGCTAAATAGCCACTTTAGTGACAGCTGAAGTTATTTACCTCTACTTATCTTTCATAGTTGTATCACTTTGTTGGAAGATGAATGTTGGATTTGTTAGAGTGTGTATCTCGGGCAGGTACTTCCACACCAGGGGTGTCTAGTAGTGTGGAAGGGGCCCCCATGATGTCTAGACAACTTAGTGATGGTGGAAATCACTTAAGTCAACATGAGATTAAGTCACAACAATTGGATTTGACTTAAGTTGTCTCAATGCTTGATTAAGTCCCCACCGTCAGATCTAGATCTTAAGGAGAAGATCTAAGGGCCAAGATTAAATGAGAGAAAGGCTAGGGTTTATAAAAGACCAAGAGAGTCTCATTTCTCATGATCACAAGTGATTCTTACCATCTGAGCTAGAGAGAGGGAGATCTAAGTGTGATCTAGCAGCAAGCTAAGTTGTGTTTGCTAGAGAGGGTTGAGTTAGGGCCCTAGAAGTCAGATCTAAGGAGAGTGATGGTACATGTTATCGCTCAGTTTGTAGTTTAAGCCAAGCAACTGAAAGGTAAGGGCCACACTGGCGTAATAGGAGCTTCCCCACCCATTGCCACCTCGATGGGGAGCTCTTTCTATTTAGGGTGGCTAAACCCAAGGGAGACGTCCCTGGCAATCTGGGGTTTTGAAAGGCAAAGGTTTAAAGGATCAAGGCAAGTTTTCCCTTTCACAGATTACCACCAAGAAGATAGTCAAGA
>SNQJ01S0012267.1:0-16610 GCA_010110895.2 Picea sitchensis
CTGGATCTGAAAGTGATCGAGTGCATGGTTGTGGAGAAGAAGAAGCAAGAGATTCTTAGTAAATACACAAGTGAGGATCTCATGGAGGAGAAGGTCGAGGCTAAGGTGATTCTTAATATTTAGCGATATGGAATGCTCATGAAGCTTATGGACCATCGTTTTTTTTTCAAATGTACTTCTTAAGTTCTATTAAATATAAAATATGGGCCTTATGTAAAGGTTGATGGAGTATTATAATTAAAAAATGAACCGTGGTTTCTTTCTTGATGATAAGGAAAAATGGGCACTGGGAAGATTTGATCATAGATCTTGAAAGTCCAAATAATGCCAAAGTATGGGCCAAGATGACAGACTTGGAAGGGAACAAAGCTGATGTGCCTAGTGCCACTATTGGACAAGAATTATGGAAATAATATGCACTAAAATCCTAAGTATAGAAGATGTGTGCAGAAGAAGAAGGAAGACCAAGAAGACTCGAGAGCGTGCAGTTGAGGCACATTCAGGGGTACAATGCGCAGTGATAGGAATAAAGCAGGGAAAAAAGCAAGAGAGGAAAGAAGATGAAAAGGAAGGATGACAACTCGATGTGCTAAAGATAGAAGGACGTGCAAAAGAAGGAAGAACAACAATTAGAGTGAAAAAGTAGCATGTAGAAAAGAAGGAAAAGAAGCCCGAACAAAAGAAGGAAGAACAACAATTAGAGTGAAAAGTAGCATGTGGAAAGAAGGAAAAGAAGTCTCTAACAAAAAAGTCAACCGGATTTATCATGCATTGTATCGGGGTTTTGGATGAAAAAAAAGGAGGCTCAATCCTAGAATTTATGCATAAATATGTAATGGGTTGGGAGAATAGAGGTTCCTCTTTAGTTCTTTGACTGACGAGAAAGATAGTGATCTAATGGATTTGCGTAAATCACCATTGAGTCTATGTATGAATGTATAGGAGATGTTGCAGAGAGAGAAATAGGATTTCAATCGCTATAACCACTAGGTCGGGAGGAGGAAATATAACATGATGTATCTTTGTGTTTCAATGTGCAAGCTTGAGACAATTGCATAAAGAATAATAAAGAAGCCAAAAATTGTGGTTGTAGCCCAAAGTTGGGTGAACCACACTAATGATTATGTTTATTTTGTCTTTGATGTATCGATCATGGATACCTTTCTGATGCATGTTAGACTAGAATTAGTCTCAGTGTGTTCATTGCGCAATAGCATGAATGCTACAGTAATTGGTTTCTATTGTAATCTAAAGTATAATGGTAATGTGTAACGAAATTAACTAAGTAAACTAAGAAGAGAAAAGACAAAATTACATGTGCATAATAGATAAGAAAGAATGACAAAGATGTTCACCTTCCATTCCCTCACTACCGCAGAAATGTGGTCCCTCAGAGTCTCCAATAGATAGACTCGAAAGAGACTTCATCATGCGTGATGACGAAGTAATGGGTAAGGTCTCAAGGGTTTTTGGTCGCTTATCATAACTCCTCAACCTAGGGTCTTACAACCATGCACAATGCCAAATAATCCCAGTCCAATCCTACAATAGAAGAGTCGTTAAGTCCTCCATAGGATCATGTGTTGAATACACGACCATGTGTGTCACCATAATCAGAAATAACAATTGAAGACTTTATCAAAATCACTTTTAGTTAGTACGGGAGGACAAAGTAGTAGTAATAAGAGCAGTGGAAGCAGTGCGCAGATTCAGATTCAACCAACATCACCAATAAGAGGGGCTACACAAAGAAACATGGCAGGAGTAGATAATACTCTGACCTACTGAAAGGTTCCAGAGACTTGGGTTAGAGGACCTAGAACAACATCTATTTATCCTAAGACAATTTAATGGCAGCGAATGTCCGTGGATGAGCTCGTGAAGATCGTGACAATTTGGAAACAACATTTAGAGTTCCTGTATGCTAGTCCGGCATGAAGTCGCATAGTACCAATACACCCATGACACATGTCGGGACTTTGGAAGAGATAAGCCAAGCATTGTTAAAAGAGTTCAAGAAGCCAAATTTTAGAAATTTCAATACAAATTGGGCATTCTCATGATTCTCCGCTGATCTAACAATTATATGCCACCTAAATACAAAATCACTCTACTATTATTCTTGCTAAAATTAAACCACGATCACAAAGTGAAATATCAAGAACACATACCATAGAAGTTTCCACTGAAAGCATAAAGTTAAAACCCCACTATCATATATTATGTATATCATGGATCATGAAACAATCTCATACAAAACTCTAACTAAGAGCTCTTAGTACAATACAATCGCCTCACAATGTCATACACAAATCAAAAAATACATGTGCCAATTCTTTGTTTCCAGATAGCCTGCCTCCTCTGTACAATCTTTTCAATTAGAATTCTCACAATTTGAATTCAATTGCCTAGTTTGCACATGCATTGGATATGCTTATGAGCATATCCACCACATGTGTGATTGCATGAGTGCACTTCGCACCAACCAACCTATAGCCGTCCGCCCTTTCACTTATTATCTCAATCTATAATTCCAATCGATTCACATGAATGTAGTTAACTGTGGTGAATATTTAGTTGCATGTGAGTTAACTAATTTGAATTAATTAATAATTAATTCAAAATCAATGAACTCTCACTAGTGAAAGTTTAGTTACAACTAGTACAATCCAAAGCTTTAACCTGGCAACTACACTTATAACTTTTTTACAACGCCAAATCACTCAGTTAAAATGAGATAATAGATTAATATTTATTGTCCAATTTATTTAAGGGAAAAGTAAATTAGACACTACGTTTCTTTTGTTGACTTTTCAACACTCCCTCTCAACAAGAAAGGATTATCCTTCACCCCAATCCTATCATCTCTATGATATCTAAATTTTCTCCGGTGAGTTCCTTCACGTAATGTTCTGCATCCCCGACTGTGAGGAATTTATTGAAGCAACATGATCTTTCCCTGTACATAATCTCTGAGATGATGATATTCGATATCTATATGCTTAGATCTATCATGAAACACATGATTAATTGAGTGTTTAATGCAACTTTGATTATCAAAATAATCAATCACGATCTAAAATGAGAACCAAATAACCAACCAATATCTTTCATCCAGATACTCACATGCATTTTGACTCGCTACATATCCGCTTCTACTGAACTGAAAGCTAATGGATCTTTTGTTTCCTTGTACCAAGAAAGTAATTGTAGATCCGATACTCAAAGACTCCCCTCGATGTTCTCTTTCTATCCCATGGTCGCCACTACCGTGATCCAGAAGCTACATGTAACTTCACTCCTCATCCTGGCTCCTGTGATGTACCATAATCCATACTTAGATGTTCCCTTAAGATATCTCAGGACATGCTTACCCGCTTCCAAAAGAGTTTGGTAGGATTAACCATCGCTGAGTTAACCGGTTAACCACATAGCAAATGTCCGGGCTCGTGTTCACTAAATACATTAGCTAATCCCATTGAACTTTCGATAGAGAGTAGCATCCACTACCTCCGGTAAAGATCCTCTTCCTCCGGCTGGAAGAGAGTATCCATGGGTTTGCGCCTCCACGTGGAAACTTCTACCCAAGATTTCCCTTTGCATAATTTTGCATTGAGACACAAAAGCTACCATCTCGCTGCCATATTTCCAATCAAGGAAATAATGAAGAAGGCCCAAATCCTTCATCTCAACTCTTTGCAAGGTCATCATCCTGCATGAGTGTATCAACCGGGCCATCACCAATAAGATAAATCATCAACATAAAGAACAATGATAAGAGCTTACCTCCACCACCAAAATTTGGCATAGGTTTTCATCCACTCTAATTTTTGGTGAAGCACAATCCCGTGAAATAGTTGTCTATCCGAGTGTACCAAGCTAATCGGGTGCTTGTTTCCACCGATAATGCTCTCTTTGAGTCTCCGCATGTATGTAATTCCATCAAAGGTCTCAGCAAACCTTCCGGCTATTCATATCACTTCTTCCTCAATGATCCCATTGAGGAACGCAGCTTTATATCCATTTGATGAATGCACTGCAAATTCATCCGGCACCGAGAGTGAAAGGATGGATCTTATGGAAGAGCACCTTGTGACATGTGCAAAGGTCTCACTACACCTATCCCCTGACCAGGTGAGTAGAATACTGGCCACAAACCTGCCTTGTATTTCTCCACACTCCAATCAACAACTTGCTTTTACCTTGTAGATCCATCTCTAACCTACCACTCATTTTGTCAATTGGTCTTGGGACAATTTCACATGCATCAAGCTTTTGACAATGGAGTCATATTCTCCACCATTGCATCAACCCAAGTGGGGTCCTACACTTCTTCCTGAAAGGAATTTGGTTCAGTCACAATACATTTTCATGAGAGCCATGTATCCAACAAATCGAATGAGACTCTTCCTCTGCCTACTGCCAGTAGTAGTTCCTAAATTATGTGTGGCATCTAGTCTCAATCTATCAACTTCGGGTGGTGCACTTTCACCATTTCCTGGATGGATGGCTCTCGCTTGAGTGGTTTCCTCCACTACATGAACCTCCTCATGTGGTTGGATCCACATGCTTTGAGACTCATCTTTGGGAACCAATAGTTCTCTTCTACATGCAAGTCTAGCTCCCTCTCAAGGTACAATCGCATGGATTTCCCCTCACCGAATTTTATATCCCATCGCATAACAATCATCTTACCGTTAGGAAAATACACACGATAAATGGGTAAGCTCAGACTTCACAAATATCCTAACTTCAGCATGGGTTCACTTTTCCCCACATCCTTGGTCACATGCAAATAAATAGATGAGCCAAAATTTTAAAATGTGAAACATCGTGTTTTTTACCAAAGGAAAGATTCTTCTCGTGTGTAATCTCATGCCAAGTATTCTATGCGAGGACAATGTGGTTTTGCACATAAACCACAATATTGCATGCTTCTTTCCACAAATGCATTGGTAGGCTATGATCATGCAACATCACCAGGCTGCACCCATGATCGCTCGTTTTCTCTTCCTGACCCCATTTTGCTATGGGGTTTATGTTCTATGATTCTCTAATTCCTTCTTTATTTGTCTTGAATTTTGTTAGAGATGTATTCTCCACCATTATCACCCTTAGAGCCTTCACTTACTCGACTCTTCTCCACCAATGCTTTCTTTAAAATCATTTAACTTTGAGAATGTTTTGATCCTTCTTCCTCGCATGAATAATATCCAACATTTACGAAAGTCATCAACAAAAATAACATAATACCTATGTTTTGTTGTTGAAGAAACCGAGAATGGTCAACACACATCCGTGTGAACTCTCCCCAGGATTACCGAAGCACGGTTCTCCTTTTCATGAAAGGTGTAATTTACATACTTCCCCATGTTGAAACCCTTGCACTGATCTAACTGAAAGTAAGCATTCTATTTGGAAGTCCAGTAGATATTTTGTTCATGATCTTCAAGGCTCCAGTGATGGCCTAATCACTGCGCTATAATTCACCCTCATCTCTACACCATTTTTTTTTCTGCCCCCCATGGCACAAGAATCATTTCACTCCTAGCATGTAGAGATTCTTAACTCAAATCCCTATATTCTTGACTTTGAACTCTGCTTTTATGTCGCAGAACACTTTTCCAATCATGAAAACACCACATATAGCTCCTCTCGCTTCTCCAACATTACATCGACCGTGTTTTCTTATTCTGCACTGAACCTTATGCACAACATTATTTTAATTGAAATGGTTTACCTGAATCCCTCGAAAGGTAATGGTACCAATACTGCATTGTATCGGGCCCATCGCTTCATCTCTATAAGCGTATTCTCAGATCTTTCTCTCCCTCCAAGTCAATGAAAGAATTTTTATCTCCCGTCATGTGGTAGGAAGTACCACTATCTAAATACCACACCAATCCCGATGCACCTGGCCATGAATGTTATCAAAGATAAGTCAAGTTCAAATATGGTGACAAGAGCCTCACCGGGGCTTGCATCTAATAATAGCCGACTTGTTCTTCCTCTTCAGGACGTTAGTAGTGATGCCCACACTGTGACACAATGAAAACATCTCCCACTTTGACAAATCCAGCCTCTGACTTTTAGGACTCGGATTTTGACTAATGGAATTCCTTCCTTTTCCCTTTCCTTACGTAGTAGTCAAGAACTCTCTTCATCATCGTGATTTGATGAATATCCATCTCTCGTGTTCCACCTAAACTCCTCTCAGACCAGATTCGATCATAGTTGTTCCCAATCTGGAAATTTTTTCCTTCCATTGATAGAGTCTTGATAACTAGGCCAACTCTTGGGAAGTCCTAGGAGAGCCAAGCTTACCAAATCATCAACAAGGATCAAGTATTCCCACACTTTCAAGCTCATCTCGACATTGGACAAACTTCGTGAGATGATATTTTGGAATGGTGTTGCCCTTTCTCCATCTTGATCTTCCCGAAGTTTATCTTTGAGTGCCAATTTCCTATGGTCATTGTTGTTTTGGAAAATATCCATCAAAACCTTCCACATTGCATGTGGTGTGGCTTTCCCATGGAGACTTGAGACAATGTGGTCTCGTACTCCCTCCAATAGAATCCTCCTCGCCTTTGCCACTTTCTTTTTCCATGCATCAAGATTTGCAGTGTTTGTCGCATCCGGCTTAGGAACATCTTTGTCAATGTATTCCTTCAAGCCATTGTCTTCAAGTATTGCCTCCATCTTGTCCTTCCAAGCAATGTAGTTAGAGATTCCTTCGAGTGCATACTCCAACCTCAAGCCATTGAAAGACATTTTGATCTTGAATCAACTGTAGCACCAAGAAAGTACTGCAAATTCAAATTTTATCCAAACACAAACTCAACTGCTGCAATCCCTCTTTCCCTGGGAGGTTCGCACCCCACTTGAGAGCAGCCTAAGGAAAGCTCGCACCCTACTAGTGTCTAGCCTGCAAACTCTTGGAGGAAGTTCTCACCCTACCAGTGTACAGCCTGCGAAAATCACAAGGAAGTTCGCACTGTAATGCACAGTGGGGTGAGGGAGGTTAGCACCTCTCCTTTGAGCAGCCTGCAAGAATCTTGATGAAAAACACACCTCTTCTTTGAGAAGCCTGCTAGAGACGAGACCTGCGAAAATACTATTATTTTCGCACCTCACTTCCATGGCTTCGTGGCTCTGATACCATGTAGAAATTTCAATACAAATTAAGTATTTCATGCGATTCTCCTGATCTAACAATTATATGCCACTGTTAAATACAAAATCACTTCTACTATTATTCTTGTGGAAAATTAAACCATGATCACAAAGTGAAATATCAAGAACACGTAACACAGAAGTTTTACCGGGAAAGCGTAAAGCTAAAAACCCCACTATCATATATTATGTATATCATGGATCATGAAACAATCTCATACAAAAATCTAATCCAAGAGCTCTCAATAAAATACAATCGTCTCACATTGTCATACAAAAATTCAACAAATACATGTGCCAATTTCCATGTCCAGACAACCTGCCTCCTCTGCACAATCCCTGCAATTATAATTCTCACAATGAATTCGAATTTCCTAGTTTGCACATGCTCATGAGCTATCCATTGCATGTGTGATTTCATGAGTGCACTTCACTCAAATCACAATTGATAGCCAAACTGTCCCTTTCACCTGTTATCTCAACTGGGTCTCCACTGGATCTGACATGCATGTAGTTAACCGTGGTGAATCTTCAGTTGCATGTGAATTCACTGATTTGAATTAATTAATAATCAATTCACTGAACTCTCACTAGTGCAAGTTTAGTTACAACTAGTACAACTAAGCTTAACTCACTTAACTACTCTTATAATTTTGTTACAATGCCAAATCACTCAGTTATAAATGAGATAATAGATTAATATTTATTGTCCAATTTATTTAAGGGAAAAGTAAATTAGACACATGTTTCTTTTTGACTTTTCAACAAAATTCTGAGTCACAGTATATTACAGAGATGAAGGAAATTTAATTGGTGCAGTCTGAATCAGTGTGAGATTATGACCAACATTTTAAGGATCTTATGAGTAGACCATATTTCCATATCCATGATCAACAACATCAAGAATGGTTTATTGCAATACTTCTACCACACATTCACATACTGTTGATTCAACAAAAGGTTGTGTTGCGACTTGAGGCTATGAAAATTTTAATGAAACTGGAATTATCCCCTATAGGAGACAGTGGAGGGATGATGCAAGTTCAGACGCAGTTGGATGCTTTGATGATTCAATTGGTAGAACTTGCAAAAGGGAAGGAGAAACGTGAAAAATTCTGGTGTACCAAGTGTAGGACTGAAGGTCATCATGAGGATGAATGCACAACATTTGCGCAATATCTGACGACTGGAGCACTGAATCCATTACCAGGAGGGGGGTATTGTGAGATATGTAAAAAATGGGGATGCCATCGAACTGAGTGTCCACTACTACATAAGTATCAGAGTACACCAAGGAACGTATTTTGAAACTTTTGCAATTCAGTTGGATATGAAGAAAATAATTGTCACACATTCAATTTGATGAGGGAGCACACTACAAATATGTACATGATTCAGGAGGAGACTGTTTCAAAAGAGGGAGGGGGTACACAATATAATAATCAAATGGGATTTAATCCAGGGAACAACAGAAATTTTGGCAGAGGAGGAAGAGGACCGATAATATGTTACAATTGTAACCAACCGAGACACTTAGCCCGTGACTTCCCAAATCCATGTACAATGTGCACATACTGTCGAGAAGTGGACCATGTGACATAAAAATATCCTCAAATAGTTTCAAAATGGCAGGAAAGAGGGAATTAGAACCTAATCCAAATCAGAATGTATAGAAGATATCAGCCAAAAAACACAATGTAGGACCTAGAATAACAATTGTTACATGTGGAGGAGCTCTAACATGAGATGATGTGACGAATGGAGGAAAGCAAATTGAGAAATGGGTAAGGAAGTCAATAGGATCTATGCCAAACTTTGGTCCTCAAAAAGAAAATGAGACATATCAGAGGGAAAGAAAAGAAGTACTTGGACATGATTAGGGATCATCAACATCATCTGTGTCACATGTCAATGATTGCGTTGCACTAGAGAAGACAATTGGGAAGGTAAGCACTCTAAGAGAATTATTGAGAAGTTGCATAGAGATTATGAAATATTAAATTGCGTTGAATACAATATATGAAATGATTTCTCATTGCACACAAGGAAGGGAAACTCTCATTGCACAGAGGGTGGTGAATCTGGTACTGCGTAGAAAGAGGATCAACAAAGAATTTAGATTTAGTGAAAAAATTGGGGAACATAATATGGATAATGTCATCTTGGACTTGGGGTATGATGTGAATGTATTTCCAAAGTAGATCTATGAGTTGATGGGAAAACCGAAGCTGGTCTGGTCTCTTATTCAATTAAGGCTCACAAATCAGCACACGATAGTACATATTGGCCAATTGAGAGGAGTACATGTCAACATAGATGAGGTGCACAATGTAGTAGACTTTGAATTTATTGAGATGTGGATTATATTCAACCATATCCAACACTTATGGGACTTGAATGAGCATTTGATAATCAAGAAGTTATTAATCTAAAGCAGAGAGAAATGATATTTGAAGTCGGATATTTGAAAGTTACTGCACCATTAGACCCAACAAAAGGAAAGAGGTACATAGAGACAGAAAGAGGAAATGACATTGACAACTTGTATAACATGACTGTTGTAACATCCACCAGCCCATCTGAGTGACATTACAGTGCATAATACTCTTAAAAATGAATGTTTTGCTAACTAAATTAATTCATTTACAGTTAGTTGATTTCTTGTAGCTTACAACTACGATTTAAAACATATTTAGCTACTGTCGACAACCAAAAAATATATGCATCTAACACATGCTAATCATCAACATGAAACGCAACTAAACAACTCTTTACACCAACATATAAATCACTTCCAAATACACAGAGTTCATGCACAACAATTAAACACATAATTTAACATAACAACAAGATAAAACACTTATCTTTTCACAAAAGTTGTGAAACCAACTTCTTGGGATAGATGTTCCACCCAACCATAGGCTGATTTTTCCAAATATCAACATCCAGTCACCCCCAAGCTGAGGTGAGAAATCCACAAAAGAGGGTGGTCTCTCACAGTCCACTCACAACGAATAAAAATCTCAACCCAACTGATATTCTCGTACAACTATCTCAATTTTCCACCAACTCTCTTCATCCTGACCTGTCCAACCCAAGGAATGTACCCCTTCACTAATCTCAATCCCTCAGGCGTCCCATTAGTTTATCATGGTCTCTCTGGCATAAAAAACTAGGAATCTCTCAGCTGGGAACTCAAGGGAAATCGTTGTTACGAAAACTATCAACAAACATTTATTTTTTTAGTGAAACTCACACATGAGTTCACTCTTCAGGCCTAACAACCTGGATCTTCAGTTTTCCATATTGCTCTAGAATTATCCCTCCATGTCTGCATCAACCTCAATCTTTGTTTATTGCTCTCCGCTTACCTCCCATGCAAAAAATTTACTAACTAAAATTGCTCTCCCAACCCATACAAATTTCCTCTCTTTGGCTTGTCTTTATTGACTCACACTCTTCGCCAAGTTGATTGTACTCAACCCCCATGTGCCCAATAACTTTGGGATGTGACCGCTCACACCCACCCTCTTACATGTATTCAATGATTGGATTTGGGAATACTCAATCAAAAAATGGGAAGGTTCATATACAAATAGAAAATGCAGGAAAATGGGTTAAATTAATATACATGGGTAATTTCCCCCTTGGACCTCTCTTGGCCATTATCCTAGACACTCCCCCTCTTATGGATTAATTTATCCCCCATCTCTTGTCCATGTCCCCTTAATGACTGGCATCACATTTTTATTAATAAAACAAGGAAATACAATTCACATATTACATTAGTTGGCCATAGACACACATTATATATACATAAACATTAATTAAAATGGGGATTATAGTGGGGATGTTACATGCTCCCTTCCCTACAATTATTATTCATCCTTGGTGCACTCTATGCTTATATACATATATGCAAATTTACATCACAATGCTTAGAAAATAAAATTTTGCAATTTTAGAACTCCAGCAGTGGCTCCAACCATAATCTCATGTTCCTCTCAACTCGCTAACCCATGGAATGCACCATTCATTTATTATAGTTAACACAAGGGATGTACCAATCATTTATCAATGATAACCCAAGGAATGAACCATTCATTTATCAAGGTCCCTAGCACAGTTGGCTAGGACTTTGAGATGTGGTTTCATAACTCTAGCTGCTCAAAATGGAGTCTCGCATTGTGTTTTCTTCAAAACTATAAAAAAATTGTGGGTATTCTCCTGCATGATTTCTTCATGCTCCCATGTAGCATCTTCAAGACCGTAGTAGTTCCATTGAACCTTTACCAGCCCTATGGATTTGTTCATGATCACATTGATTTCCCGATCTAGGATGCGTACTGGTTCCACCCGAAAATCCCCTTCGTGCTCCACCTGGATCACATTCCAATCAATTGTGTGGTTAGGATCAGACACACCTTTCTTTAACAATGACACACAAAATACATTATGAACTCTCATGGATGCAGGCAAAGATAACATGTATGCAACTAACCATATCTTTTCTAATATTTCAAAATGCCCACAATATATTGCTTCCAACTTCAGGCAACCTCCTAATCTTAGCTAACTTCTCTTTGCCTTTACTTTTAAGAAAACATGTTCTCCGACTTTAAAAGAGATGAAAAATATGTTCCTATATGCATAATGTTTTTTCCTATCCCGTGCAACTTTTAAATTCTTCTTTATCTTTTCCATCCGATCTTCCATTTCCTTTAACAATTCTGGCCCAACAACTTCTCTGTGTTTTAAATTTTCTTCCATACAATGCCTCAAATGGACTGAATTTCAATGAGGCCTGATACCCATTGTTGTAGGCAAATTCAACTAAATGAATATAATCTTCCCACTTTGATGGTCGATCCATCCCATACATTCTAAGTATGTCCTCAATTATCTTGTTAGTCCTTTCTGTTTTCCCATCTGACTTTGGATGATATGCGGTACTAAGATTTAAATTTGTCCCAAAGACCTTGAATAAAACCTTCCAAAAATTGGAAGTAAACTTTGGATCTCTGTCTGAAACTATTGCCTTAGGAACTCCATGTAGCCTAGAAACTTCTCTCATATAAATTGTTGAAATATTTCTTGCCTTGTGTGTAGTCTTTATTGGAATGAAATGTGTTTCTTTAGTCAATTTATCCACCACCACCATGATGGAATCATGTTGCTTCACTGTTCTGGGCAATTTAGTAATAAAATCAATTGTAACTACTTCCCACTTCCATTTTGGAATGGGAAATGGTTGTAGCAAACCTGTCGAGTGTCTATGTTATGTCTTTACTTTTTGGCATTCTAGACATCAGGGTATGTAATTAGTCATTTCTTTCTTCATTCCTCGCAAAAACTATTGGCTTCTTACTATTGCAATTATTTTATGATATCCTGGGTGCCCTACATATGGCACATTATGCATCTCCGTCAACACTGCATTTTTCATCTCCCCGAAATTCGACACATACACCTTACCTTTGTACATGAGAACTCCATCTTCTTTCAACTCATAATAATTAAATTTCTGCTAAAAATTTCCTTGTCGTAATGTCTCTTTTATTTTTAATAATTTTGATATGAATTTTCTGTTGCCATAACTGTGTCTTTCAGATCTGTCTTGCACATGATAATGGTTGCAATATGAACGTCATGATCTCTCCTACTGAGTGCATCGACCACTTGATTTTCCTTTCCCTTTATGTGCTTAATTTCGAAGTACTATTCACTCAGAAATTCCAACCATCTAGTTTTCCTAGCATTTAGTGTTGGTTGTCCAAACAAATGCTTCAGACCACAGTGGTCTCTCCTTAGATCAATTTTTTTTCCCATAAGGCAATGCCTCCACATTTTCAATGCATGTATAATCGTTGTTAACTCCAATTAAAAATGAAATTTCTACTAATTAAATTAATTCATTTACAGTTAGTTGATTTCCTGTAGCTTACAACTACGAATTAAAACATATTTAACTACTATATACAACCAAAAAATAGATGTATATACCACATGCTAATCATCAACATGAAATGCAACTAAACAACTCATTACAACAACATATAAATCACTTCCAAATACACTGAGTTCATGCACAACAATTAAACACATAATTTAACATAACAACAAGATAAAACACTTATCTTTTCACAACAATTGTGCAACCAACTTCTTGGGAAGGACATTCCACCTAACCATATACTAATTGTTCCAAATATCAACAACCAGTCACCCCTGAGATGAGGCTAGAAATCCAAAAAAGAGGGTGGTCTTTCACAGTCCACTCACAACTAATAAAACTCTCAACCCAACTGATATTCTCCTACAACTATCTCGATTTTCCACCAGCTCTCTTCCTCTTGACCTATCCAACACAAGGAATGTACCCCTTCACTGATCTCATTCCCTCGGGTGTCCCATTAGTTTATCAGGGTCTCTCTGGCACAGACAACTATGAATCTCTCAACTAGGAACTCAAGGGAATTTGTTGTTACGAAAACTATCAACAAACCAACAACAAACATTCTTTGTTTTAGTGCAACTCACACAAGATTTCACTCTTCAGGCCTGACAACCTGGCTCTTCAGGTTTCCAGCTCCAATTCACTCCAATTACGCTTCATCTTTCTCTAGAATTACCCCTCCATGGTTGCATCAACTTCAAGCTCTATTTCTTGCTCTCTTTTTACCTCCCATGCATAAAATTGACTAACTAAAAACTGCTCTCCCAACCCATACGAATTTCCTCTCTTTATCTTTCCTTACTTGACTCACACTCTTCCCAAATATGATTGTACTCAACCCCCATGTGACCAATAAATTTGGGATGTGACCACTCACAACCACCCTCTTACATGTATTCAATGATTGGCTTTGAGAACACTCAATCAGAAAATGGGAAGGTTCATATACAAATAACAAATGTAGGAAAATGGGTTAAATTAATATACATGGGTAATTTCCCCCTTGGACCTCTCTTGGCCATTATTCTAGACACTCCCCCTCTTGTGGATTAAGTCATCCCCTAACTCTTGTCCATGCCCCCTTGACAGCTGGCATCACATTTTTATTAATAAAACAAGGAAATACAATTCACATATTACATTGCTTTGGTCATAGCCACATATTATATCTATATAAGCATTAATTAAACTATGGATTATAGTGGGGATGTTACATTCCCCCTCCCCTACAATTGTGCATCATCCTTGGTGAAATCTATGATGATATACATATATGAAAATTTACATCACAATACTTAGAAAATAAAAATTACAATTTTAGAACTCTAGCAGTAGCTCCAACCATAATCTCATGTTCCTCTCAACTCGTCGACCCAAGGAATGCACCATTCATTTATTATAGTTAACCCAAGGGATGTACCATATTTTTATAAAGTATGACCCAAGGAACGAACCATTTGTTTATCAAGGTCCCCAACAAAATTGGCTAGGACTCTGAGATGTGGTTATGGAACTCTAGCTGCTCAAAATGGAGTCTCGCATTGTGTTTTCTTCAAAACTGTAAACAATTTGTAAGTATTATGCCCGCATGTTTTCTTCATGATCCCATGTAGAATCTTCAAGACCGTAGCAGGTCCATTGACCCTTTACCATCCCTATGGATTTTTTCCTGATCAATTTGACTTTCTGGTCCAGGATGCATACTGGTTCCACCTGGAAATCCCCTTCATGCTCCACCTGGATCACATTCCAATCAATTATGTCATTAGGATTAAGCACATATTTATTTAACAATGACACATGAAATAAATTATGCACTCTCATGGGTGTAGGCAAATATAACATGTATGGAACTGGCCCTAACTTTTCTAATATTTCAAAAGGCCCAAAATATCTTCCTACCAACTTCGAGTAACTTCCTAATATTAGTGAACTTCTCTTTTCCTTTACTTTTAATAACACATGTTCTCCCAATTTAAAAGATCTGAAAAACGCTCTTCCTATATGCATAACATGTTTTCCTATCCCGGGAAACTTTTAAATTCTACTTTATCTTTTCCATCCGATCTTCCATTTCCTTTAACAATTATGGCCCAACAACTTCTCTATTTGGTGGATTATCCCAACTCATGGGTGTGTTACATTTTCTACCATTCAATGCCTCTGCCATTCAATGCCTCAAATGGACTCATTTTCCATGAGGCCTAATACCCATTGTCGTAGGAAAATTCAACTAAATGAATATAATCTTCCCACTTTGATGGTTGATCAATCCCATACATTCTAAGCATGTCCTCAATTATCCTGTTAGTCCTTTTTGTTTTCCCATCTGACTCTGGATGATATGCAATACTAAGATTTAAATTTTTCCCAAAGCCCTTGAACAAACGCTTCCAAAAATTGAAAGTAAACTTTGGATTTCTATCTAAAACTATTGCCTTAGGAACTCCATGTAGCCTAGCAACTTCTCTCATATAAATTTCTACAATATTTGTTGCCTTGTGTGAGTCTTTACTGGAATGAAATGTGTTTCTTTAGTCAATTTATCCATCACCACAATGATGGAATCATGTTGCTTCACTGTTATGGGTAGCTTAGTAATAAAATCAACTGTAACTACTTCCCACTTCCATTCCGAAATGGGAAATGGCTGTAGAAAACCTGTTGGGTGTATATATTTTGTCTTTAATTTTTGGCATTCTAGACATCAAGCTATGTAATTAGCCACTTCTTTCTTCATTCCTGGCCAAAAATATTGGCTTCTTACTATTGCAATTGTTTTTTGATATCCTAGGTGTTAACACAGAAAATTGATCATGTAAAGGAGGATTTATGGTTTTCCGAGCCTACATTTAACCATATCTCTTGGTATTATGTCATACGATCAACTAACATCCTCCTTGGAGTGTGAAAGCTATATTTGAGTTGGTGCTACAAACTAGCGCAACGAACTAGTTAAGGAAGAGGGTTGGAGATTAGGCAGCTTGCAAGCATCTGAGTGCAAATATGAAATTACCAGCATCAACCTCATAGCCATCAGGTACTCCATGGTATTTTTTGTCTTATTTTGAGTTCAGGAATGGTTTGTATACTTGATTTTCCTTTGGCGCTGCGAACTGGCTCAGGCATTGCGAATTGAGACAGGCGCTACGAAATGCGCTACAAAATTTCCTGTAGCAGCTGCTTTTACAGATTTGATCATAAATCCAAAACGATGAAGTGGGTTTCTCTGAATTTTTTTGTGGAGGAAGATGATATCCTTGTTGACTTGTTGACCAAATTTCAGCTTGATCCAGTTTGGAATTTGAGAGAAACAATTAAAACACCAGTGCACTACGAAATGTGCTTCAAATTCTCTATTTTGCATAGTTGTTGGATATTCTCCTTGTTGGGAGGTTGCCACTTGTCAAGGAGGATTTGAATGACTTCTCATGGATCAGTTAGATGTCAAGGGACACCTACACCTAAGTTTTTTATC
>SNQJ01S0012267.1:45245-69206 GCA_010110895.2 Picea sitchensis
CGCATCAATCATGGTGCTTAGTAACTATTGTAGTACCACCAGTTACTTTTCCACATTTTTTTTAAACATAAATTAATTTCATTTTTTGATAAATACAAATTATTTATATGTGTGTATTTATAGTTTCAATTTGTTTTATTTACATATTTGTGCTTAATTTTTTTTTATGTGAATCAAAGACGACAATGATGACAAACATGGGAGAAACAACAACAACATCCAGAAGAAAAACATTTTAATTCAAAAAGTATGTATGAAAAGCTCCACAATTAAATTTTGTGGAGGTTTTGGTTTGCGGAGGAAAAAACAAAGGTCACCCTTCAGTGCCTCTCATAATTTAGTGCACAAACTCGATCCTATACCACTCCCTCAGTGCTATGGCTCACATATCCTCCTCCAAAGGCTACTCGACTTTCTCCAAGATACCATCCTCGTCATTCCTATATCCATAATATGAACAAACGTCAATTTTCTTGTAAATCACATACCTACACCTCCTCTTCTTCACCTTGAGGGGGCTTATTGAATAAATCTTCGAGTTCAGGGAGGAATTTCGTATCCCGAAGTATCTATAACCAGGGCCCTTTCTAGTGGCACCAGGCACATCAACTTCAGTCCCTTCCAATTCCATTATCTTGGCCCCTACTTTGGCATAATTAAGAATGCCAAGGTCTACGATCAGAGCTTCCTAGAGCCCCTTTTTCTTGATCAACAAGATAGGAACCTTGGTGCATGTATTAATTATAATACTTTTTCCACCTCAAGAATGACCCAAGGCCCATATTGAATATTTGATAGAACTTAAGAAGCACATTTGGAAAAACAACTGATGATCCATAAGCTTTACTAGCATGTCTTATCGCTAAATATTAAGCATTTCCTTGGCCTCGGCTTGCTCCTACACGAGATCCCCACTCATGTATTTACTAAGAAGCTCATGTTTATTCTTCTCCACAACCATGCACTCTATCTCTTTCTCATCCAAAGGGGCACATGGGAAACAAATTCTCACTTTCTTTGCTGTTGGTTTCCCTTGTCCTTCTCTACCATTTTTTCTACCACATATTCCTCTTCCTCAAACAGGACCAACTTAATGGAAACAACCTCTCCCCTATTGATCATAAATTGGTCCTCCCCCTTGACAAAATCGATCCCCTACCACTCCCTTAGTGCTCTGGCCCGCATCTCCTTCTCCACGAGCCACTCGACTTTCTAAAAGATATCGTCCTTGTCATCCTTGTACCCATAATAACTGGCATCAATTCACTTGTAAATATCATACAAAGACCTCCTCTTCTTCACCTTGGGGGGCTTATTGAATGGATATTTGACGTTGGGGAGCAATTTCATAGCCCCACTTGTACAATTGGTTGTTGGAAGATTGTAACATGCCATGTTCCAACAATAAAATATACAAGCGGGGATAGGAAATTCCTCCCCAACTTCAAATACCTGTTCTATAAGCCCCCCAAGGTGAAGAATATGAGGACTATGGAGTGAGGATTACAAGTGAATTGACGCTAGTTATTATGGTTAGAGGGATGATGAGGACGGTATATTGGAGAAANTATAATGTTGTCTAATATAAACAAGCATAATATGTTTAAACAAGCATAATATAATGTTGTCTAGAAATCCATAAAGGATGGAAATATCCTTAAAGCATGGTTTAAACAACTAGTTCAAGTTTTTTTATTAAATGGTGTACTATATTGTTTTTAGGCTGTTTTAAGAAATGCTTTTTTCTTCGAAATCTCGCGATATAAATTTACACAAATTATTAAATTTTGTTGTTCAAAATCCATTTCTGAATGCAGAAATAGATTGAAAAACTCCCAGAACACTCAGATTTTAAAGAAATAATCATTCAAACCTACGAAAAAAAAAAATGATTTAGTAGAATCTTTAATCTACTACTTATTTTTATACTTTTTCTTTTTAATCTAAATATAATATAAATTCTCCATAAAAAGTTGAAACGCGTCCATCGTTGAGGTGGCGAATTTAACAAATATCCATAATTGTCAATGGATTAAGAGATTAATGAAGATGATTGACAAAAAGATGACGAGTGAAAGTAAAATGAACATAAACACGCTTCTTTTTTTAATTCTTAATCATGCCTCTCTCCTTTGTAAAGAAGAAACTTATTCCATAATTTAAATTTATTAAAAGATATATGGTTTACGTTTAATAATTAAGATAATGCTAAATTTGATGTCAAATTTTAACTCATAATCCAAATTTAATATAATAATGATTAAATTTTTGAGATATTTTATAATAATAAGTGGTGGTGGTGAATATTCACCGAAATTAAATTTGGTTTATCATATTTTAAGAAAGGTAAGAGGTTACTTATATTTATTTATAATGTTAATTCAATGCTCAAAAAACATTATGAGAAGTGACATTGTGGTTTTGATGATTTAGAAAGTTAGGAAGATCGATATTATGATATATATTTTGAAATTGAGATATAATTTGGGTATACATAGAGCACTCCACAGAAAGTGTTTTTCATCTTCAACCCTCTTGGTGTCACAAAGGTTACATATTCTTTCATGCCAAAGTGTATTGGGGATTGTCCAATGCTCAATCTCACTATGTAGCTCATGATAATTAATTCTTATTTTAGCAATATTGATTCTCTTTTTAACCCCACTCAAAACATAGAGATACTTTTGTTCTTCAAGATTAGGGTTAACCACTTCCTTATAATATCTTAATTTTCTTTTATCCTTTATTCTTTATCGCACCATAGATTCTCCTTAAATTTAGATTGTACAATATTAACCACCTTGTTATAATATCTTTATTTTATTTTATCCTCTAATTCTTTATAGCATCATAAATTCTCCTTAAATTTAACTTGTACAATATTTTTAATATCATTGATATTCTACAAAATAAATTATTATTTTATTTCTCAATAATTAGAAAAAAAAAATATAAAAAATTGATAAAATACAAAGTTGAAGTTCAACATTTAAAAGAATATATTAAGAAATTCGTAAATTACAAAGTTGAAGTTGAACATTTAAGAAAGTAATGGGAATACACGATTACACACCTCTTTACTCGTACTCCACGTTGCATATCAAAATGAAATTCCAACTTCATGGCCCCACCCACTCTAAATGTTAATGTCGGTGTTAGAATATGGAAATTAAAATATTATGTTAATATTGTAGGGTTGGATTTGTGCATCTAAGTATAGATAGTTTTATTAAAATTTAAGTCTTTTAGGGACGTGCAAATATACACACTAATAATTGAGATTTTTTTTAAATAAATATTTTATTCATATTTTTTTTTTTTTTTTTTGTAAAATTTGAATTTAAAATCAAATTCTCTTTTATAAAATAAATATTTTATTCATATTTTTAATTAAAAAATCAAATTTAATATTAATAATTACATATAAAAAATTTAAAAACTATATACATAATATTTATATTTAAACAATTACGTTTATCAATATTCATATTCATATTCATAATATATATGTTTATCAATAAATGAGAAACAATAAAATGATTATAACCAATTATTATTTATGGAATACATAATAATAATAATAATATATTATCGATTTTGACGATAAAGTCTACCAAAATATATATGTTTTACTTTTTTTAGATTTGAATTTGTAATTTTTTTATGAGAAAATACATGTTTTTAACCATAAATAAATAATATATTTAAATTTTAAATTAAGAAAATACTAAAAATATAACATTATTTAAAAAAAAAACTCAAAATACTTAAAAAAAAAAAGAAAAGAAACGTAACAAAATATTTATTTATTTTAAATTCATTCTCTCACGTAAAATAAAAAATCACTATCAAAATGATAAAAAACTATCAAAAACTCAAGAAATGGAACATAAAAATAAAAAAAAAGTTACAAATTAAACATAATAATTATGTAATAAATCATTTCTTAAACGCGTGGAATTTTCTTAGATTAGATTAACAAATTTATTAAAATTATTATTAAATTACATTAAAGTTAATATGCAAGCATAATCATCGTAATGAGGGGAAATATGCATAAATTCATCTATACGTAATTTTAAGTTTTATAATCATTCTATACTTAAAAGATTTGGTTTAACTTTTCAGTTTGTTAAAAAGAATTATAATTTATGTTCAAGCTTTTGTTGATTTAATTAAATGTGATGTAATTCATATTTTATCTAACTTGTGGAAAATGTTACGCGGCGGGGTCCTCCACGTGTGATCTCATTACATATTGAGTAAGTTTTACATCTTTGTTGGAACGTTTTGAAAGACGGTGGTGTAATGTATGTAGAGGCAGGTTGAACATAGGAATTTGACATAGGTCATATCAGAGTAATCAAATTGATGATGTCAAAATCTATTCTATCTAACGACAAGTTAATATATAGGTAAAATCATGAATCTGGGTGTCTATTTTTTTTGTTTTTTTAGAAAATATCAACATAGATTCATCTTAATTCTGGATCTATCATATGTCAAGATGAATCAAATCTTTTGAAGTGCAAACCTCCTTTTAGAGTGAAAAAATTTAGCAAAGGTATGTACCTTGAGGGATTTGATCCTTCTCTGCTCATGGCAGATATGAAGTTGAGATGGATCTACATTGACTCCAGTGCATGTAAGAACTTGAAATCTTTAGATGATAATCTTTATTTATATGTATATATTTAAGATATCTTTATTTATATGTATATATTTAAGATGAACTTGATACTTTGAAATTTACATGATTATGAATATGAATAATAACAAGGTAACAATGTTTAGTGATGAAGATTTAGAATAATAACAAAATGGAATGGTTAAGATATTGAATAACATATATACTACATCATATAATTAAGAAGTGATATGAGGAAGATATTGAATAACTCATATATTACATAGTCACTGATCTCAATCTATCTTCTTCCGCTTTTCTCTTAGACAAACCGACATACTTTTCCATTTTTTCCATATCAATCATATGGAAATGGAGGTTGAAATCAAAGACCATGCAAAGCTTCTCGAGATATTGCACTTAAAATGAGACCTTCAAGAATTTTAGACCTCCTGAGTTTTTCACATTTTACATATCTTAATATTATAATGGTTTTAATGTGCAAATACTAATAGATAAATTACACCTAACCAAACAAAGTATAGGACTTCAACTTACAATATGTGTTTTGAAAATTGTTTTCACTGCGTTGTTGCTAAATTCATTTCACTTGATATTTTGCATCATCTCACAATTGAAATCAATATAGAGGATTGATTTCCTTTGTATCATTTCTTCAATTAATTACTGCATTGAATCATTTTTCAAAGGATTATCACTGAAATCAAGACACCCTATTGTTTTATGTTATATCATTGTTAAAATGAATAGAACTACTTGATTATGCTAAATCAATTTTCATTGTATCATCACTTAAGTCAATGCATATTGTTTTGCATTATGTCATTATTTAAATCAATGCAACTAATTTCTCTAAAACTTTGGAAATGGCAATTGGAATTGAAACTAAAATTGTTCTTTTGGCTGCTTTTAAAAAGGAAAATTCTCACATGGGATGCTCTGATGGCTCGTGGTTGGGAAGGATGGAGCATTTGCACTTTCTGTCATTGTAATCAGGAGTTTGTATATCATTTATTTGTAGCTTGCTCGTTCACTCGTCAAATTTGGATTCTTTTAGAAGGTATCTTAAAAATTACGTTGTTATGGGAGGGTCATTCGATAGATGAATGTCTCACATATTTGGATAAGCAACATCACTCCCTTATCACTCTACCAACATCTATTTGTTGGTGCTTATGGCTAGAACGTAACAATCCTCTCTTCAATTATGGTACTACTCTCCCGCAGGTGGTGGCAACAAAGTCGTTGTTGTGTTATAATGTAAGTAAGGTTATACGGGGAGCAAAAACTACAGTAAAGAACATAGCACCTCCGAGGCTACAGGGGATCGTGGGATGGTTTGATGGTGCGACTATCAGTAATAGACAAAACAGTGGGGTTGGTGGTGTCATACAAACTGATCATAATTCTTTTATCAAATGGACTTTTAACCTTGGTGCAGGCACAAACAACAAGGCAGAGCTAATTGGAGTGTGGACAACCCTCTTATTATCTAAAATTCACAATCTCCAGTCGATTCAAATCACTGGGGACTCCAAACTGGTGATAGATTGGTGCAACGGCAGAGGTAGTCTACATAGCCTGGCGCTGGAAGGCTAGAAGGATCGTATTATGAGGCTTTGCATCCACTTCAATAGCTTAACCTTCTCTCATTCCTACAGGGATTTCAATAAGACAACTGATGATCTTTCTAAAAAAGCGCTTTTGGATAGTGAGGGTTATGGTAAGATCGTATATAATCGGTGGACAAATAATGTGCTAGGTCTCACTCATATCATTAATGTTTTTTTATCCTCATTCCATGATCAAGGATAGAGTCTTTTTTGTAGGATGGAGACAAAGTTTTCTCATGCTCCAAGATATCATTTTTGGTTGGTAATTGGATCGTTGTAATCAAGGGCACCCTCGGCTTATAGCTTTAGTTGGTAGCTCGATAGACAAATCTTTGAATTATGGTTGTATTGCTTGGTCTATGTCTATTTATCTAGCCCTTATCGACCTCATTAAAATGAGAAGGAACAACATTGTATTACTTTATATTAACTAATATAAGTGCAATTTTCTTGACTGGAAAAAAAATTCTCTAAATCATTTATCATTGTGTCATCAATAAAATCAATGCATTGCATTGTTTTGCATTATGTCATTATTGAAATCATTGCAACTAATTGCTCTAAATCATTTTTCATTGTGCCATCTCTAAAATAAATACACCTATTGCTTTGTGTTATATCATCATTGAAAGCAATATACCCTATTGTTTTGTGTTATATCATTGTTGAAATCAATGCAAGTATTCAATTATTGATATTGCAGTCTCTTTTAGTTTCCATGGTTAGAACATATCAATTGTATAAACTTATATATTGGATTGTGTATGTCATTTCTTTATTGTGTCGTCATGTTTTTTGTTTGATCTAATCTCATCATGGTTATAACAAACTTAAATCACTACACACATGAAAAGATTAGAGTATTTATTTTCTTACAACATAATCTTATCATAAAAATATTTCACTACATTGGTGTGTTCTCCTTGGTTGTATCATCATTGGCAGCTTCTTCTCCATAAAAAAACACGATTCATCCTACTTTACATTTCACTTCATTAAAATGAAATTGGATCTACGCATAGAGAAATTCTATGTGTGTGTGTGTGTGTGTGCGATGTCGATTATGCATGATAGATTCTAATGCTAACCGCTAATGTTTCTAATGCAAATCATTTAAACTCACCGCAGATCTTTACATCGCAATGTTTTGTTGTGTTGTTAATAACGAAACCTGAAAGTCTACCTTGTTTATCATAATACTTACATTATAGAGGTTGTTAAGTATCATAACATTCAACATGTTGCACATTTACTTCATTTCATTTTCATTGTTGAATGTGAAAGAGTTAGAATGATTCCATAATTTTCTAAAAACTTGAGTTCATTTTCATTTCAATATCCAATGTGAATTGTTAGAATGATTCCATATTTTTCTCAAAAGTTGATTTCTCTCTCAAGTTTATAAATTATTGTTGTACACATTAATAAATAATGAAAAATTTCATGTATGATTAATTGTAAAATTTCTTAAAAATANCAATATCCAATGTGAATTGTTAGAATGATTCCATATTTTTCTCAAAAGTTGATTTCTCTCTCAAGTTTATAAATTATTGTTGTACACATTAATAAATAATGAAAAATTTCATGTATGATTAATTGTAAAATTTCTTAAAAATAATGTTGAATTACCCTCTAAACTAATACTATGCTCCAATCTCAAACACTTACTGAATGTCACATCTCATACAATTTATGTCAATTCAAGAACTTGGGAAACATTAAAAACCCAACAAAATTCAATAACTCTAAAACCTAATTCAAAAATCATGCTAATTCAAGAACTTGGGAAAACTTAAAAACCCAACAAAATTCAAGAATTCTAAACCCTAATTAAAAAAACACCTTGATTAAGGTATCATTATTTATCCATTAAATAAGTATATAATAGTGACTATCTATATATGAATACAATTTTAAGCAATGGGTAATGCTACTTTCTAGGTGCACTTCTATGTAACATAAATATTGATAATATGCATTGCCTCTAGTTCTATTTGGAGTTTTAAGTTTCTTTATTCACTCATTTTTTCTAATGATTCTAATTCTATTTGACTTTTGGCATCTCTCTCTTCTCTCCTTTTTTCTAATGATTCCATATAATCGTAAAGGATCTCTAGAGTGATTTTGGAGAGCATCCCCACTGAATTTTTGGAATAGGTGGTGGAATACTCATATTGAAAAGAAAAAAAAAATACTAACAATTATTATTTTAGATTGACTTTAAAAATAATCCATCTACAATAAAAATAAATAAAAAAAAAACCTCAAAATTTGTTATTATTGATTTATGTGAAATTACCCACTAGTTTATCACATCATATATTTTGATGAATCTCACTATTCTTTTAATAAAATAATTTATTTATTACTAACATAAAAATACATAACTCTTATAAAACTCAAAATTAATGTCAAATATTAAACCTTTTACGTTTCATTTAAATTTAGAAAGTGTCATTTTGCAATCGATTTAGTTGATTGATTTCGATGAAGTTTCAAATAACATTAATTATTAATTATTAATTAATAATTAGTCCTCAAGGTTGGAGTCCCGAGTCCCGACCCACCTTTGCTTATTCATCCGTTATATCCATTATATGATTGCCTTCACCGAATGGACGGATGTCCAATGTTTGCTGGTGGGATCCATGCGGTTTGATCGAACACATTAAATAGCATATCTTCAAAGTGGGGAAAGGAAACGTTGAAATGAATTAGAGTTGTTATGTTTTTGAAAATGAGAGGATTTTTTTATTATTGGAAAATGAATATTTCAAAAGGTCTTATAGCAAGGGAAAATGGGAAAATGTGAGTGGATATCTGATGAGAGGATGTGATGTTTAGAGGTTGTGAAATACAAAGCATTTTTTTGTCCCCTTTTTTTAAAAACTTTATCACAGGGCTTCTAAGCCTTAAACTCCATTTGGATTATCTACAAAGTAGAATCCTATGGCTTGATCTTTGAATCCAAGAGAGATTACAAGCATGGAGGTTTGAAGAACGAAATAGAGGTTTTCATGCATCGCCAACCTACCTAACCATGACTTCCTTCTCAATTCCAACATATCCACCCATAGGTTGCAAGTAGGTGGCAAAAGGTTGTTTAGAGTCCACTGTATTTATCAAAAATGTCTTCTCACTAAATAGATTTTGTGTGTTCTCTTTGGTTGGAGGTGTCTAAGGTTCCTCCCCCTATCCCCATAAAGGCTAAGTCTAACTAAAGCTTCAATGACCAAGCATAAGATTGATTCCCTCATGTGTACACATTGTATTCTTGGAGGTAGTAGAGATATTGATTGGATCTTCTTGAAGGAAATGATGGAATCAAATCTGATAAGAATGCACACGATATACCAACTTAATATAGAGTTGTGCTCACTAGAAAACAATCTTTTTTTCTACCATGTGTTTACCTTATGGGTGAAAAAAATAAAAAAGTAATTTACTAATTTCTTACTTTTTAACCCCTAATATTTTTTTGAAAATGAATAAAAGAAATGACACTTTAGCCCACCTACCTTATGCCATCTCTTATTAAAGATGAGGAGTTAGTTTGTTGTATTTTTCTAAAGATGTTATGTCCCAAACTTTCCCATGTTTGTATAAAAAAATTGTTATGTCAATAGCTTTGTCATGACTTTACCGATTGTAATTGGTAAAGATAGTGCATGGTCAATTGCATTAGCTCTAGAAAACATGTATGGAATCCTCCTCCATGTTCTTGTTTCAAGACTAAATTCTTTGCCAGATATAAGAGATTCTATATTGATTGTCATCTTCCCTACAACATAAAATTTTCCATCCATGAAAAACACCAAACAAAGCTTTCAGGGGAATTCATAGTTGGAAGTGTTTTCCAAGTTTCGTGCTCTAAATTATAAAATTATGTAGAGTTAACCACACCCATAATGCATCACAACCTCCTGCTACAATCACAATTTTCTTAAATCTGGTAGAACCAAAGAAACACTAAAACATATTTACCAACAATCCTTGTACCAGTGGTATGTCAAAATATTGCTCCTCTATATGACAAAGCCTATCACCTTCCTCCCCAAAACAAACAACTGAGTGCCAACTGCCAAATAATCCTTAGTTGCATAAATAAAACACTTATCAGTCGACAATATTGGCAACCATATCCGACACTACCCAGTGGGATCAAATGCCTCCCATCGTTCTAGATTGCATGCTGCACAAATACATTACTCCACGATTCCAAGTTTTCTCCTCAAGACATAAATATCATTGCTTCGAACAAGTGAACAACCTTTTATTCACCAAAGGCAATGCACCATAATCCTATCTCGATAATAAATCAAGGAAATTCTTCTCGATGTTGTCAACATAGAGACCACAATAATATAATCATCAATTCCCTCACAAGATTCTCCTTATTGTTGCTCAAAGTAGTTAGGAGACTCAAATGGACAAATTGTTGCTCGGGGTAGTAGGGAGACTCGGACATAAAAAAGTTAGAGGATGATTATGTAGGCCTTCAGTGATATCATATTGGCAAGTACGATCACGTTGGGAGGAACAAGAAGTGTCTGGGCTCAGAGGATAGGTAGATAAGTTGGATGATAATTAATATGAAAGATACGAGGTTTCTTAAAATTGTTTCAAACTTGAGTTAAAACCACTTATAACTGAGGAATTTCCATAAAAATGTTAACTCTTAGCTAAATTACACCTACATTGGATGATGTACATGAGATCATGGGACTCCCCTTCAAAGGTGAGAAACATGTATTAGATCCTAGCTAGCGTGTGTATGCATGCTACATGCACATGTAGAAGCTTGTCTCTGGGAAGACCTAGAGAGGACCTAAAATCCTTCCTCGTGCTCTATGGTTCAATGGGGTTTCATGGGTGAATGAGAAACTGTTGAAATGGACATTTGTGTGTGTTTTATCACTACTTCAGTCAGTAGGTGGGCTCGCCAGCCCTTATCATTCCAGGATGACTTTTAGAAGGACCTATTCAAGACTTTACTAGTTAGAATCATGGATTTAATGACCTTGGGATAGATTTTGGAAGGGTGATATTGATTGGTGCTACCTTTAAGGTGTTTTTGTATAGTTGAGTGTTGACTAGGACTAACCTCCCTAAGGACAGACAGGGGCGGACAAGGTTGCTAACCTATTAGTTAGTCCTATCTACATCCCTACATACATCCTAGTCTCACCTCACCTCACCTCAATTAGGACTGCGCCTAAACCCAGTAATAGAGGTAATTAGGGTAATCATTCATTATCATAAATACATGTAAGAACAAAGCTCATGTCATTACCTATCATATTAGTAGTATTCCAGTCATTAAGCTATGTTTAATATTAATACTATGTGTGATTCTTAATTATTGATTATAGTAAATGTGTAAGATGAACATACCAACATCAGAAGAACCACTATAAAAAAAGAGATGGTTTGGTCTTGTTGCACTTGTCGTTCAGTCCTAGTTCGACTCAGTGCATCTCTTCTTCTTCACAAGGATCTGGTGAATTGCTCTTTGTTGTTCGGAATAAACCATCTTATTATTTGGATCCTCTAATTGTTCCAAATTCTCAGAAGCAACATTGATGATATCCTCTTTCTCTAGTTCTATTTGGGAGTCTCCATTTACCCTGATTTCACCCGCTATCATTTCCACTTCTCTTAAGTGAGCCCAAGATTTCTCGAGTTCATCAATAACTCCTTTTTGAAATATCCATACCATTAAAAATAATATTATATTTAAATTTAAGGAGAAAGCTCAATATGATAATGTTATTGAAAATAAAATAAAAATGTATTATAAAAAGTCATTATAATTGATTTATTTTAAATATTTTCTTTTTAATATCTTTTTAACACACATAGTGGAATAAGAACTTAACATTGCTAAGATAAGAACCATAACAAAACAAAGTTTAAGATAATTTCCAAAAATCAACTATACTTTAAAAAAATCTCTAACTTTTTGGATACATAATTGAAACTTTTTGGATCCATACATAATTGAAAAAATGAGATATTTTCTTTTTGGTCCATTCATCCAACCCAGGGAGAAATTCTCATCAAAACATATAATGTGGAGAATCTAGCAAGGACCAATATTAAGTTTGAATCCTTCTCTTAGCTTTCAAGTAAGATTGAGTTCGACAAATATTAACACTTGCTCTACCTTCCAAGGATGATCTAATCAAATGTCCAGACTAAAAGGTCCATAGAGTTCAAGCTCTTGAGGTTCCCCATCTCTAGAGGAATTGAGCCAAAGAGGCTATTCACTTGCATAAACAATGTATCTAGATTCACCAGATTACCAAACTCTAGAGGAAAGGAACCGGATAACCCATAGTCCGACATATCCAAACAAACAAGATTCACCAACTTCCCCACTTTAGGGGGTATTCCACCATCAAATTCATTATAATATGCCACATAAAGGTCTTGAAGCTAAGTGAGATTTCCTAGTTCTCCTAGAATCTTTCCTTTCAATTCATTTCTAAAGACTGCCAGATACTCCAACTCACTCCAACCACCATACTTAGCAGGAATGAAATTAGAAAAGTAGTTCCCTTCAAGGTAGAGATGCTTGAGAATCATGAGTGTGGTCACGCCCATTGGTAATGGCCCCGTGAAGTTGTTATTGTAGACATCCAAGATCTCCAAGTCCTTTCAATTTGGAGAAGTTGGACGAGAAATACCTATTAAATATATTGTTTGATATGTTGAATGAATGAAGGCCTATGACATTGGTGATCTCGAAAGGGAATGGGCCAGCAAAGGAGTTGGTCACAACTGTGAGATTGATAAAGCTACAAAGATGGCCAATTTCTGGTAGAATTTGTCATGAGAGATTCATGTTAATCAATGAGAATATAGTCGGGATCTGACACAACATTCGTAAGACCTTCTCTTATAGACACGTCAACGCCCCATGACGTTGAAATCCACACTAGATGAAATGATCCTCGGAGGATAAATGGATGAGTTATCATAATTATGAAAAGTGTTGTGAATCAAGGTGTCATATTTTCATTGAAGCCAAACATACCACAAAATTTTCAGAAATATTATCCCTTGATAAAATGCCTTCAATTTAATTATGAATTTTTTCCATTTTTTTAATTATATAATTTTGAATATATAGCATAAATTAATAAAAATATACATTCTACTACTACCAAATAATTTTATAAATATTTCTAATAATAATTTTTAATAATTATATTACTACATTTACTACAAATTTTTTAGAAAGATGATTATTTATAAAATGGCTTCAACTTCATTATGATTTTTTTTTTTAATTATATAATTTTAAATTTATAATACAAATTAATAAAATTAATAATAATATACATTCTAACCCTAATTTTATGAGTATTTATAATAATAATGTTTAATAATTATAATAATAATATTATCTATTTTAAAAATAATATTACTACATTTATTTTCTTAATAATTAAATCTAACACTACTAAATTTTTTTTTTATGAATAGTTATAATAACAATGTTTTAATAATTGTAATAATAATACTATATATTTTAAAAATAATATTACTACATTATTTTTTCTTAATAATTTAAAGATATTTTCATTTTAGAAATACTTTAACTTAACAATATCCATATTTTAATAATGTAAATTATAAATATGAATTGTTTGAATCAATATTTTAGTTATAGGTTTGAGTTAATATACAATGCCATTCGTCATATTAAAAAAGTTCAATTTTTTAAAATTTGATTTTAGAATGTTAGTTTTAGTGTATAACATTAAGTCTTGAATGATATAGATGATTTTTTTAAAGTCTTTGAATGCTATTGAAAGAGTTTACGATCATCATCAATTTGTATAATAATAATAATTTATTTTTAAGGTCACGGCTAAGTCAGCACATCAAATTGGTGTATGAGACCCCCTTGTTTGTGGGACAAGGGACCCCTCTTCGCCCAGCGATTTTGACTGGTAAAGTCTATGAAGGTATACATACCCTACCCCCCTCTAGATTTGAACATGTGACCTCTTAAGAGGAAACACATGTTCTTAACCATTAGGCCCACTCAGGCTGTATTAGAGCGATGGTTAGAATATCTCAAGGATTCATGCTTGAAGCCCCTCATATAATATTTATCCGCTGCCATGGATATCCACGCCTCAAGATATTGGGCTATGATATGGAAAAACCATTACATGAAGAGTGTGAATGCACCACCAAATTTTAATTGCACAGGAAGAATCATACTTTTGGGTAGAAAAACTATGCAATTCACGTTGGAGGATGCCAAATCATAATGATATTTCTTGTCTTGTCATCATGTTGTGAATGCACCACTGAATTTTAATTGCAGAAGAAAAACTTTGACAGAGATATTACATCAACGGTTTTAAATGTGTTAATATGTGGTAGTGTTTCATTAATCTACTAAAAGTTTCAAAATGTTTCTTCTTTTTTTAGTAAGTAAGTGTAAGAAGTTGTGTTACTGCAAAAAGATTATGATACAAAAAAGGGGGCATCGTGGTCTACCTAGTAGGAAACTAGATCAAGGGTTCTCGAGTTGCGCTTGCTGATATATACGAAGGGTGGGATTGGTCTACCACCAGGGGAAACCAGGCCAGTCCTACCATAACCAGTTTGAAAAAATATAAGCAACATAGACAAAAAAAATAGAAGCTGAGACAATCCACTAGACCCGAGTGGGTAGTGGTCGAACTGACCTGACTATGCCTAGCATTCCTGCCATTAGACTAACCATTCACTAGTCTGGGACAATGATGTTGTCTGCCCTTGACCAAGTTTTGAGGATCCTTGGTCATGTTTGACCTATTTTGGGACTTTGACAGACTGTCGAAGGCGGAGTGCAAGTCGAAGCGGAGATCGCGGGATCTCGACCCCTTGTTTAGGGATTTTTGGGTTTTGGGCTTATGTAACAGGTATGGGGATGTCGGCCTATGGGTTTACCCATGTTTAGGCCCTTTTGTAATGTATAAATAGATAGCTAGGAAATGTAAGAAAGACGAAGATGCTAAGTGCTAGAGTTCTATCTATGTGATTGAAAAGGCTTTGTGCATAGTGCATGTTGAGACTTGCATAGCTAAGTGAAAGTGACTGTAAGAGACTATGTAAAGGCTTTGTGTTGTAATCTAGCTCGAGGAAGGAGGATCTAGCGAAGTGTGCGCAGATCTCCTGTCCTATGCGGAGCAGGATCTTGTGGCTCTGTGCATGTAGAAAATTGACATAAAACAATAAAAGAGAAGAAGATTTGGTAGACGTAGCCCCAGGCTAGGGGTGAACCATGTATATCATGTGTTGTTATGCTTTGTGCGATTTAATGATGTGTTTATGTGTTTACTTGCTTAGTGCTTTGATATAGATGAATGATAGATATATTTGTTGATGCTTTGTGCTTAATAATATGGATGAATGCTAGATTTAACCTATGTGAATGTGCTTAGTGGTTGAATTTACTAGATCTGGGTGAATACTGCGTTGATTTGAAGTTAGGTTTTACCTTCGTTGTAAATTAATGCTAAATACTAATGATCTATAACTGCTAAGTTCTTTGTTAAGGTGTTACAATCACAGATCTGTTTCCTAGCTAAGGTTGAAAACACTGGCGTCCTGCAACCACCCCTGCCTCTACCTTGGGTGAGATTGCATCTTCTTCGCAGGTGGTTCCGAAAGGGTCGGTAGTTAGGGTTTTGTTGGTGCATTGTTGAAGCGTTGAACCCTGAGTCTGCCCCTGTGCCAACAAATGGTTCTGTTGCCAGGAATAGTTGATACGACCGAAGCTCGCCTTCGTCGAGCGTAAGAAGAGAAAGAACAGGCCACGGTGGCCCTAAAGCAAACACAACGGGAAGTGATAGAGCAACGTCGAGTTGCGCAACAAGAGAAGGATGACCTCCACACCAAGTTCGAAGAGGAGAAAGCACAGGTCAAGCAAGACAAAGAGCAGTTGCTTGTAGAGCAACTCAGGGTCAAAGAAGCAGTGAATAGAGCACTTCACTCTGTGACATGCTTAGAGAAAAAGGCGGAAGAACTAGTGGAGCATCAAGTAGTGCAGCTTGTGGAAGCTATCCAACAACTTCAACAAAGAAACGTAGACCTAGAGCTACAAACAATGCCAAGTACCCCACGGGACGTGCAAGACCAAAGAGAAGTCACTGCCCGAATCACAGTTGAGAGGATCAGAGCATTCGCTCTGGAATGTAAACAACTTAGCAGTAGAAGTGCACAAACCTACGAGCGACTTACTGAAGACCCTGAACTAAAGTCACTGGAGTCACAGATCCAGGAGGAAAAGCAATAAGCAACGACAGTACAGGCGCAGTTGAAGCTCTTGTTAGCAGTTTAAAGGATGATGCGATCCCAGGAACAATGCACTGCTCAACAACAGGTCCACACCNATACAGAGAAAAGTCATGGAAGTGACTCAGAGGCTCCAACCAGTCTAGGACGAAGCGTGCCAACTTTTTGAGGAGATTGAAGGCCGAGGAGAAAATCTATAACAAGTAGTCACTACAGTCGAACAACGCTTAGAGGGACCTGTGAACAAAGCAGTTATCCAAGAGTTCTCCGAGCAGGAGGCCTTGGCGCAGCAACAGGTCGAAGCATCTCGATCCAAGCTTGAGGCTTTTGAAGCAGAGCTACCTAGACCAGAGTGACTCGAGACGAGTCATAGGTGAGTGTTGGGGGCCTGTTGGCCCTTGACCAAGTTTTGGATCCTTGGTCATGTTTGACCTATTTTGGGACTTCGACAAGCTATCGAAGGTGAAGAGCAAGTCGAAGCGGAGATCGCGGGATCTTGGCCCCATGTTTAGGGATTTTTGGGTTTTGGGCTTATGTAACAGGTATGGGGATGTCATCCCATGGGTTTACCCATGTTTAGGCCCCTTTTGTAATGGATAAATAGATAGCTAGGCGATGTAAGAAAGATGAATATGCTAAGTGTTAGAGTTATATCTATGTGATTGCAAAGTCTTTGTTCATACTGTATGTTGAGACTTGCAGAGCTAAGTGCAAGTGACTGTGTAAAGGCTTTGTGTTGTAATCTAGCTCGGGGATGGAGGATCTAGAGAAGTGCACGCAGATCTCCTGTCCTATGCGGAGTAGGATTTTGTGGCTCTGTGCATGTAAAAGATTGACAGAAGACAATAAAAGAGAAGAAGAGTTGGTGGATGTAGCCCCAGGCTGGGGGTGAACCACGTATATCATGTGTTGCTATGCTTTGTGCAATGTATTGATGTGTTTATGTGTTTACTTGCTTAGTGATTTGATATAGATGAATGATAGATAGATCTGTTGATGCTTTGTGCTTAATAATGTAGATGAATGTTAGATCTAACCTATGTGAATGTGCTTAGTGCTTGAATATACTAGATCTGGGTGAATACTGCGCTGATATGTTGTTAGGGTTTACCTGCACTATAAATTAAGGCTGAATACTAACGATCTATAACTGTTAAGTGCTCTGTTAAGGTGTTACAATCACAGATCTGTGTCCCAGCTAAGGTTGCAGACACTGGAGTCCTACAACCACCCCCGCCTCTACCTCAGGTGGGACTGCATCTGCTTCGTAGGTGTTGTTGAAAGGGCTGGTAGTTAGGGTTTTGTTGGTGCGTTGTTGAAGCGTTGAACCCTGGGTCTACCCCTGTGCCAACATATGTGTTTCTTTCCACCATTTGCCTGGATCTTGTTCTCATCCTTGTGGGAGATCGTGTGAGTCTTCCTGATGTGGGCTGGCGCACCGTGTCCATTTGCTGGCATGATGTCCATGTGATGGACATAGTGCAGATAGAGCTGGAATTGAGAAGCCAACTGCTCCATCTTGGATTTCTGGTCCTTCTCGACCTCAACTAATAGTTTGGCAATAGTTTCCATACTGCTGAGGCGACTCAGGATTTCGTCCAACATTTTCTTGTGTTCCTTGTTTTCCTCCTATTTGGCTTCTTCCATTTCCGAACTCACTATGCCGATCATCATCTTAGTTAGCCACGCCATCTCCACTATTTTATGGTAGAGGGTTTCCCTGGGTTGCGTGGCCCCCAGATCAGGTTGCGTGGCCCCCAGATCAGTCACCCAGTCCGCTTCCTGTGCCAGTGCATCCCATGCTTTGCCTTTGCATTTTTATTTAATTTCCTTTTCCCACCGGGTAATGGTCACTTTTCCTTTCAGTGCAACCATAGTTTGGAAGGTGCTCTCTGCATCTTTTGTCGCCTGCTCCATTCTTGACACCCGTCGTGGACTATTCAAAACTTCCTTTCCAAGGGGATTCCTCTTTCTGTGCATTCACTTCATTCGCACCATCCTGCTTGGCCTGTCGCAGCTCCTTTGTTGGATACTCAAGTTGTACCTCACTTCACAAGGATTCTTCCTTTCCCCGCCCTTGTATCTGTGATAGCCCCTCCAGTTGCTCTCCTTCTGTTTGCATATATTCTTGTTGTCTCTCCTCTTATTGATCGTCCCCTACTGCGAGCTTGTCCTTCCAATCATGGTTTTCCAATAGTGGTGAGCACTCCCGTCCTTTTTCCCTGTTGCGGCTTGTACAATCATGATGACCCAACCTTTATCCCTATGTGGGTCCCTACCCCTGCTCGCTTGACATCCGACTATGCTTCTCTTCGTACCTGTACCTAGAAATGGTGGATCGATTCTGGACCATGTCACTCCCTCATGCCTTACACCATTCGTTGCATGCGGTTTTCCATCTGTACTTTCCCACGTGCTTTCCCTGCAACTCTTACTGTCGAAAGGGCCTTGTTGTCGTACCCCCGCTTATTGTTTATGTTGATCCTGCATGGTAATTGGTGGTCGCGTGTTAGGCAGTCATATCCTTCCTGGGTCCTACGTGCCTATCGCTAGGCCTTGCGCTGCCCTCCTCGATGTGACCTTCCTTACTTAAGCTACCTTCACGGTATTTTGTCGCTAGTTTGACGCAGTATGTTCTGAGTTGTCCATTCAGGATGTTGATCCAGGTAGTGTCTAGTTCCATACCTTCCTTTCCAACCCCCTCATTGGCTAGTCTGTCCGCCAGACCATTCGTTGACCTGCGAACCCAGCGCAACTCCATTGTATTCAGAGTTTTCAGATGCTCCTGGATTTTTTGTAGGGAATGTGCCAGGCGCCAATGTCGCTGAACCTTTCCCACTCTGGTGCCATTTTGGATTCTCTTCGTCATGTTGATGAACAGGGTGGAGTCGCCTTCCACGATAGTGTTTGTCTTCCTTTCGCGACGTAGGATTTCAAGTCCAAGCTCCAGGGATTCATATTCCGCTGCGTTGTTGGTTGAGTTTCCCATACTCCCGGCATACAACCAGATGATGTTACCACCACTGTCTCTGATCATCCCTCCCGTCCCTTCCACTCCTGGGTTTCCTTTTTCTGCCCCATCAAAATTCAATTTGAGGAACCCTAATAGAGGGGGAGTCTAGTTGCAGTCGCCTATTTGGATTTTCGGTTCCCACCCTACCGGTGTGTTGTTTCACCTGTCTTTTAGGTGAAAAAAATCCAGGATGTGGGAGTCATGGTCTGTGAGTTGCACTTTTTCCTTCTTGCAGTTGTGGCTTTGCACCATTTCTCATATTTGTGAGATTATTGCATCCTTGAGATTTCCTGCCGGTAGGCTTTCATTCCTGAAGATGCGTCGGTTCCTTTCTTTCCATATTTCCCAAATGATCATCCCTGATGTTAGATTCCAGTAGAGGTTCAACATTTCATTTTCGCTGTAACTCTCATTCCAATTGTTGATGGTTGCGTTGATGTTACCTTGGATCCTATTGGACTGGGGATAGATGCCTACTGCCCAATCCCATATCTCTGTTGTGTAACTGCATTCATCGAGGAGGTGATTGTTTGTTTCCTCCTTGGCTTGACAAAGGTGGCAACGAGATGGACCTATATAACCCCTTTTCCTAAGGTTTTCCCATGTTAGAATTCAGTTGTGAAGAACTAACCATTCGAACATTTTGATTTTTTGCCATTGGGGGCGGCACCAAATCTTTCCCCATTGTTGCGCCGGTTATTCTTGGTCTTGTTCCATGATGTAATACCATGCTTCTTTTAAGTTGAATCCCCCCCGATTTTCCCTGCCCCACCTTAATTGGTCCTCTTCCTCTGAGACTGCAATTTTCCTTTTCCCCAATTCCTCCTCCACCTCTTTCATTTGAGTTGTGATCCAGTCTCTATTTTGTGGATTGAGTTTGTCCCAGATACTCCATATGTCGCTACCATTTCTTTACTTCCAGTAGTGATGGATTTTTGTTTTTCCTTGTGCTGTCATTTCCTGTTGGAGCTCCTCCCTGTCTGGATTTTCCATTATGGGTTCCTGTTGCCATGTGTCCTCCCAGAATCTGGTTGTTTTACCATTTCTGACTTCCCAGAAGCTGTGTTTATGGATCCAGTTCTTGTTTTGCCAAGGGAGATTCTAGATGGTTGATCCCTCCCTTATGCCCATGAATCGAATTCGATCTTGGTCGATGATGTTCGGGGCATACTTGGCCTTCCAGAGGTTTGCCAACGGTACTGATTTGTCATTGACCCATCTCCACCAGAGTTTTGCCCCATAGGATTCGTTGGTTACATGTGGGTCTTGTAACCCTAGGCCTCCTTTGCCTTTTGGTCTACAAACCTTTTCCCAGACCACCAGGGCCCATTTATTTTTATTTTCAACACCTCGCCATAGGAAATCTCTTTGAATGGATCTTATCTTTTGTACTATTCCTTTGGCAGTGGGAAACACTGACATCATATACGCCGAAATTGCTTGTAGAACCGCTTTGGTAAGGACAAGCCTCCCAGCCAGATTGAGAGCTCTATAAGTCCAATTTTTTACCCTCTCCTCTAGTTTGTTGATCAATCCTTCCCACATTTCCATTTTTCATGCTCTATCCGTCAGGGGGATTCCCAAATATTTCGTTGGGATCATTTTGCATTCAAACCCCAAAATGTTGGCTAGGTTTCTTTGAATTGCAGGATTAATGTTGAAGAAATAGATCATGGATTTGGAGTGGTTGATCTCCTCCCCTGAGGCCTCCCCAAAGTATTCTAAGATTCTTTTATAGGATTTTGCTTCCTTGACCGTGGGTGTGCCATGGAGTAGGGTGTCATCAACGAACTGTTGGTGTGTGGAGGTTGGACAATTTTCGAAAGGTTTGATGCCTTTTATTTCCCCTGCTGCAGTTGTGCTTTTTATGCTTTTGCTGAGCCATTCCATAATCAAAATGAACAGGAAGGGGGATAACGGGTCTCCTTGTATGATGCCTCTCAAAGGCCAGAAGGGTTTTGCTGGGGCTCCATTGATTGGAAGCGAGTAGCTTGTTATTGAGACTAGATTGACGATCCAGTTGATCCAGTGTTGTTCGAAGCCAAAGGCTTCCAGCATCTTGGTCATATAGTGCCAACTAATTTTTTCATAAGCCTTCACCAGATCAAGTTGGATTATCATCCCCCCTCTCCTTTGGCTTTTCAACATGTGTATAATCCCATGGGCATGGATGATGTTGTCCAGTATTTGTCTTCCTTCTACGAAACCCGCCTGTTTCTGTGAATTCAGTGTGGGTAGGAGAGGTTTCAGTCTATTGGCTATGACTTTGGAGATGATCTTGCAAACTACATTGCATAAAGCTATAGGCCTATAGCGATCTAGGGTCTTTGCTTCATTTTCTTTTGGGATTAGAGTGATCATTGTGGCATTTAACGATTTCAAGATGGAGGTTGAGCGTATGGAGTCTTCCACCACCCCATAAACATAATGTTTAACCACTTCCCAATAGGATTTGAAGAATTCCACTGTGAAGCCATCTGGACCTGGGGCCTTTCCATTGGGCATCTCCTGGACCACTTGGTCAATTTCCTCCTTTGCGATGGGTTTGCTTAGATTGATATTTTGTTCCTCGGTGACCAACCAGGGGATGTGTCGAGTTATCCTTTGTATGGCCTCTAGTCTATCTTGGTTGGGTTCCTGGGCTATCCCTTGGAAGTGATTAACCAATATATCTTCAATTTCCTTGTGGGATTCTCTTTCAATCCCATCCTGATCCCTAATTTTCAGGATTTTGTTGTGGGTTCTTCTTTGCAATGGTTGTTCTATGAAAAAACTTGGTATTCCGCTCCCCTTCCTTTAGCCACCTGATTCTGGACTTTTGGCGCCAAATATTTTCTTCCTATTGGCATCTTTCTTCCCATTCCTGGGTCATTTGGATCTCTTCTCTTTTCTGATCCTCTATGTATCCCTCGTCTATGCAGAGTTCCTGGAGTATCCTCATTCTATCCTCGATATTTTTTTTTCTTGGTTTATGTTTTAAAAGATTTCCTTGTTCCACTCCTTGATTTTATGTTTGATGTACTTGAGTTTCTTGTAAAGTTTGAACATCCTTGTCCCTTGGTCCGGTAGTTCCTCCCACCACCATTGGTTGATGTTCTCCTTGAAGGTGGGATGTTCGATCCAAAATTTCTCAAATCTAAAAGGTCTGTTCTTAGGAGTGGTTTGGAATTTTTCTTCTAATTGAACTGGCCAATGGTTTGAACCCCCCATGGAAGGATGCTGCAGTCTAAAGTTAGTCCCTACATAATGATGGATACCGACACCAGGAATCGGTCTAGCCTTGTAGCTACTTGGTGGTGAATTATTCGATTTTTATTCGATTTTTATTCGAGGTGAACCAACCATTGCTAGTTATGATGTCCACCATCTCCATTGTATCAATGAAATTTGAGAATTCCTTTGCATCTATATCTAGTCTCTTGGTGCCCCCTTTTTTCTCTGCAAGTGTCGTGATGATGTTGAAGTCCCATACCAGGATCCAATGGAGGTTGTTGAATCGAGCCTTTATATTTTCTAGGTCTAGAAGCATTCTCCTTTTTTCCTCCAACATCTGGGGACCATACACATTAGTGCATAGAATCACCTCCGTGTTACCTATAATTTGCATGTTTACCGAAAGTGTGTGTTTCGTGGCTTCGACTGCTAGTAGGTTCATCGATTGTGGGTTCCACAAGGTGAGAATACCACCTTCCATCTGTTGGCCTTCGACAACCAACATCTTGTACTTACTCTATTGTTTTTTGTTGATTGTTTCCATTTTGTCTACAATGCATTTTGTCTCTTGGATGAAACAGAGGTCAGTGTTACACGTCAAAATTACTCACTTCGATAGTGTCGCAAGTGTCGCATTTTTCTCACAAGTGTCGTAAGTGTGAGGGAAGCATGCTGCCATGATGCCTATGTCGTGCCTATAATGACATGAGAAGGACACTTAAAACACCTCAAACATTTGATTTGGAAGAGGAGAAATAAGTCAGCAGGCTCATGAACCTTTTGCCATCTTAAAACACTAAAAAAACTAAGCTTTTGAAGGAGAGCGCTCCCCTATACCTCTTCTGGGAGCGCTGGCGCTCCCCCTTACACTATCTGGGAGCGTTATAAAGCTCCTTTGGCCCTTTCGAGGGAGCGTTGGTGTCTTTAGGAGCACTGGCACCCCCCTTAAGCCTACTGGGGAGCGTTGTAGCGCTCTGATGGCCCTTTCGAGGGAGCGCTACCTATTCTGGGTAGTAGTTAAGTTGTTGAGATGAATGGGGGAAGGATCCTTTCATTCTTGGAAGGCAGTTGGATTTGAATCCCTAGTCCAGCCATGGTCTTAGGGCAGATCCTCAACTGAAGGAGGCAAATCCTCAACTTCCCCAAGGATATCTAAAGTGGTTAAAGCC
>SNQJ01S0012268.1:21311-34529 GCA_010110895.2 Picea sitchensis
CATTTCCTTATTATATCTCCGCTCTCATTTCGTGCCAAAAATAATCCAGATCAGGTATGGTTGATGAGGTATTGTCTACTTGTGATGTTTCACATAAACATCAGCATTGGTTGTTAGATTCTGTTGCATCCAAGCACATGTGTCTTCATAGAAATTGGTTCTCAACTTACCAATCTATTGATGATGGTGTTGTTTTTATGGGAAATGATTTTTCTTGTAAAATTGTTGGAGTTGGTAGCATCGGGATTAAAATGCATGATGGTTAGATGTGAGAACATTAATAGATGTAAGACATGTACTCGAACTAAGAAATAACTTGATATCTTTGGTAGTTTTAGATTCTGTTGGCTACAGGTGTACAACTCAAGGTGGAATACTGAAGGTGTCCAAAGGAATCTTAGTAGTCATGAAGGCAAAGAGGATTATGAACCTTTATTAGCTTGAAGGAAGGACAAAAGTAAATCAAGAAGTTGTCGCATTTGAATATGTAAGTGACTCTGTCCGTTTATGGCATCAATGTTTGGGTCATATGTGCGAGAAAGGGCTTAAGGTACTCTTTGATCGTAAGTCACTTCCAAGTTTGAAGTTTTTGAATTTGAATTTATGAAAGTATTGTGTCTTTGGAAAATAGTGTAGACATAAGTTTAAAACATGAAGGCATATAAGCAAAGGTATCCTCGATTACATTCATTCAGATGTTTGGGGACCATCCACTATAGTTTCTTTTGGAGGATCATCATATTATGTGACATTTATAGATGATTACTTTAGAAAGGTTTGGGTCTATTTACTTAAAAGAAAAGCTGATGTATTTAATACTTTTAAGCAATTCAGAGCTTTGGTTGAAAAGAGAACTGACAGGTCAATCAAGTGTTTAAGGACAGATAATGGAGGTGAGTTCACATCTATGGAATTTGAGAACTATTGCAAGGAATCTGGGATCGAAAGACATAAGACAATGGTTTATACTCCTCAGTAGAATGGTGTTGTTGAACGCATGAATATGACTCTTCTAGAGAGAGAAAGGAGCATGATCAGTAATGCCAATATGCAACAGGAATTGTGGGTAGAAGCAGTTCTTAGAACATGCTATCTGATAAATCAATCACCATCAACTGCAATAAACTGTAAGATTCCAGAAGAGGTGTGGACAGGTCATTTGTGTGATTTTTCAAATCTGAGAATATTTGGTTGTGATGCTTATGCTCTTATTTCTAAAGATCAACGTTCTAAGTTAAATCCTAGATCAAATAAATATGTCTTTTTGGGTTATGGTGATGGAGTTAAGGGGTACAGATTGTGGGATCCTACTGCTCACAAACTCATCATTAGAAGAGATGTAGTATTTGATGAATCCTCACTCTTAAAATTAGAATTGGTAGATGTTGAAGTGAGACAAGAAAATGTACCACAAGTTCAACAAATTTAGTTGGAAAATCAACCATCTTCAAAAAGGCAGAAGTTCAAGAAGATGAAGATGAAGATATAGATCCAGAAAATATCTAGGAAACTGAGGATATGCCTCAACCATCTCTGAGGAGATCTTCATGGGTCAGGAATCCTCCTACAAGGTATGATGATTATGTTTCATCTGTGGCTTTGGTTTCTATTGATGGAGAACCTAGTTGTTTTCAGGAAGCAATTAAGGTATCTGAAAATGCTCAATGAAAGAAAGATATGAACGAAGAAATGGATGCCTTGGAGAGGAATAAAACATGGGGCCTGGTACAACTTCCAAAGGACAGGAAGTTTGTCGGTTGCAAGTGGGTCTACAAACTAAAAAAGGGTGTTGATGCTAAAGTTGAAAGGTATAAAGAAAGACTGGTAGCAAAAGGGTATTCTCAAAAGGAAGGTATTGATTTTCATGAAATCTTTTCACCAGTTGTGAAGATTGTTTTAGTTCGTATTGTGTTAGCACTAGCTGCTTTACTTGATCTTGAGTTAGAGCAGCTAGATGTTAAAACAACATTTCTACATGGAGATTTAGATGAGGATATATATATGGAACAACTAGAAGGGTTCGTTCAGGATCACAATAAGAGGTTTGTTTGCAAACTCAAGAAGTCATTGTATGGCCTGAGACAGTCTCCCAGGCAATGGTACAAGAAGTTTGATTCCGTCATGGTGAGCCTAAATTTTACAAGGAGTGAATATGATCATTGTGTTTACTTTAAAAAGTTGGAAAATGGCATGTTCATTATTTTGGTGTTATATGTTGACGATATGCTTTTGGAAAGCAAGAGCATGGTCGAATTCAATAGGTTAAAGGATCAGTTGGCTAGGGTGTTTGATATGAAGGATCTAGCAGCAGAAAAACAAATCTTAGGCATGGAGATACACAGAGACAGGAAAAATGGTAAGCTGTGGTTATCACAACAGAAGTATGTGGAGAAAATACTTATGAGATTCGGTATGAATAATGTGAAACCCGTTAAGATCCCCTTGGCTTCCCATTTCAAGCTTTCTTCAGGTTTATGTCCTAGTAATGACGAAGAAAAGGATTATATGTCTCGTGTACCATATTCTAATGCATTTGGAAGTTTGATGTATGCGATGGTGAGTACTAGACCAGATATTTCACATGTTGTTGGTGTTATCAGTCGATACATGGAAAATCCAGGCTAAGAGCATTGGGAAGCAGTGAAATGGGTGCTTCGATATCTTAGAGGCACAAGTAGTTATTCTATCACCTACGATGGTTCCATAGATTCAGTTTGCGGTTATGTAGAGTCAGATTTTGCAGGTGACTTGGACAAAAGGAGATCCACTTCAGGATATGTCTTTACTCTTGCAGGAGGACCTATTATTTGGATGTCAAAGCTTCAAAACATAGTCTCTTTATCCACTACTGAGGCAGAGTATATGGCTGCTTCACATGCATGCAAGGAGGCAATTTGGTTATAGGGTCTGTTGGGTGAGTTTGGAAGGATGCAGGACAAGGTGAAAGTATTTTGCGATAGTCAAAGTGTTATTCACTTGGCTAAAAATCYATCTTATCACAGTAAGATGAAGCATATTTCTGTTAAGTACCATTTTGTAAGATAGGTTGTCGATGAGAAGAGGTCCATACAAAAGTGAATTCTACATACATGTTTACAAAACCAGTTTTGTTAGAGAAGCTACGGTGGTGTCTGGCTTCTCTTGGTTTGCAGAAAAGGTGACGAATTAATTAAGGGCATGATATATCAGGTAAATTATTGTCAAGGTGGAGATTGTTGGAAACATGCCAACGAATTTTCTCATGCGGTCACATGCAGATGTAGACGCACATGGACATGTGCATGTGTGCCATCTACTTATGAACTGTTCATGTAACTATGTGATTGATTCATGATCAATCTATGTAATTGAGTGATATATGTTATATATATGAGCATACCCATAGATGTAGAACACAATGTGAGCTAGAGAGCAGCGTGTGTGTGAGTAGAGGATGATTGTATGCCTATGAAGGCTATTGTAGTTCTCCCTTGAATAACAAAAGACCGATAATCATTGCCCGTGGCTTTTTGCCGATTTGGGTTTCCACATAAATCACCGTGTCAAGTGTGTGTTTGTTGTTCTTGGTTTCATGCATGTTTAATCTTTCTTAGTTTATGCTCTGGTTTTATGCTATGTTTTGCTTCTGTTGCCCAACAAGAGGGTCGATGGAATTGGAGCCATCGGTAGAATGAGGAGCACACACTTCATCTTGTGATTGAAATGCTCACACCAAGTGGAGACTACAAGTGGATTCCACCCAAATGCTCTTTTCCTATTGATTTTCAAAATGTAGGTCGTGTTCATGAGGAAAGTTGTCACATTGGAGCTACTCTCACTTGTCGATCTACTCATCTTGAATCAATCTTAGTAAACAAGTTGCAAATGTGCATAAACAACAATATTGAACCAATTACTTGTATATTAATAAAAATTTGAAACAATTTTAAATTTCTTAAAGTAAATCAACAATAAGAAAAAAAACATGAATTTAGTATATTTAATTTGACAAATGCTTAACAAATTTTGTGCCAAATAATTGACAATTCATCTCAAAATTATTTTAGTTTGTCTATAATAATAAACAAAGTATTAATAATTTATATGAGTTATGTGTAGAATAAAATGATACCACATAAGGAATTTGAAGAAGGAATAGATAAAAAAAAAATTATAAGTTATTCACAAAAAAACTAACATACTTATGCAACATAGTTATAAGAATTAGCAAAAGACTTGTCTTCATCATTGGCTTGCAATTGAGCCTCAACTTGCTATAAATCTTGACTATTAGGTAGTGGCAGCAACAGGAAAAAGAGGATGACAAAATTGTGCATGCATGTTGCCATGCTAAAGGAGGATGATGCAAGCATCAAATGCATAACCTATAACATGTTATTCTGCTCTGATTTGCAACCTATCTAACTACAAATTTTCTACACCAATAATTTGTACTATTTTTTTTTTAATTAAATTTTAATTTTGGAAAAAACTTAAAATTGAATAACTCAATATATAATTATGAAAATATTTTTGTTTATATAAAAAATTGAAAATAATATATATAAAAAGGTAAATTAATTGAAATTCCAAGCTTTTTGACTTCTAACAGAAAAGTATAGTTTCTGCTAAAGCAGGGAAAGAAAAAGATCTGGAACTTCACCTCTTGAGTATTGGAACGGCCAAAACAGGAAATAAAAATATCTGGAACTTTTCCTTGAAGATAAAAAATATTTTGGTGATTATTTAAGACCGTATTTTTCTGGTGAACGATCTGAAATTTTGGTGTTTCATTCCGTCGCAGTTACCTTATAATAAGCAGTTTTGCGGGTCCACAAGCGTATCAAATCAAACCGAATTTAATTTTCTATTTTGCCCAATTTCAATTAAAAAAATAAATCAAAGCAAGAATTTGAAATGGTTTAAAAAGTGTTTTGCACTCGAAAATTTAAACTCCAAGGGCCAAGGGTTGCAAATTCATAATCTCAAGAAAATGTCCTACCTACCCCTTTTCAGCTTCAGAGATCTTAAAATAGAAATCACATTGCCACTGGCATCTCCCTCCCTCCCATACACTCTGCGAGGACGAGTCTGTTTATTATTGACAGAATGACTTGCTAGTATCTAAACCAAAGAACGTTAAGACCATGGAAAAGACAATTCATTGGCCAGAATCCTCCTCCAGATTGAAAATCCAGTGTTATCTACGTCATCTAATTTGAGTAGAATTGTCAGAAGACCATGTGTTGACACGATTTAGAGCTTCAGTGGCCTGCAATTGAATAAATAAAGAACCAGTATCAGTTATTTCCCATAGATATTCATCAAGAGAAGTATCAGCTATTTCCCATAGATATTCATCAAGACAAGGATTAATGATCCCATTTCAGTTGATTTCACCTCTCGTTCCCAGTCACAACGATATGTAATATAAGCTAGTATGATAGTCTGCAATGTTGTCCCGCATATCATTCCTATCCATATTCCCTACAGTGTAAATTCGGTCTGTTATTGTCAGTATTGTATCAATACAGTAGGCCTTCATTGCCTTGGGACCTTTCCTCCAAAGCTGGGACACAGATGAAAGGAAAGTGTACTCACCAATACTCCTAAATTGAATACCCAACCAAGCAACACACCAAAGGGGACTCCAATAACGTAGTAACAGCCAATGTTGATCCATGCAACATAAGATTGCCATCCTGATCCAACCGCTACCCCTGAAAATCATTTCAAACCAGAAATGCACATTCAGTATTAACCTCAGACAATAAAATTGAATTTACTTGCTATTGGCCCATAATTTTAAAATTGGTAAAATCTGTACCAGATAGTTAGATTATTTTTCCAATATGTTAGGGATCAATACACGTAGAATATTTGGGTCTGCGCAGTAATTCCGATCGAATTGATCTCATTACAATCAGAGATTTCTGTTCCAGAGAACGCTGCAAAAGTATTTTCAAACTAATTACTAATCATCACCGGATCAGACTTGTGATAGCTTCCCAATCGTATGAATGCCCCCAGCATGACTTGCAGTGGTTGGTGACATGCTCCCAGCATGACTTGCAGATGTTTAACAATCACTTTGGGAGGTGCCTAATTCCAAAGGATATATGGGCACACAACCTTTTGCAGGTATGTTTATATCTTGCCACCATTTGGCCCTCACAACCTTCTGTAGTAGGTTTGACTAGATGGAATAGATTTCAACTTTTCATTCAGTTTGACATAAACGTTCATAGATCAATTTTAACTTCAGATCTTTTAAACACTCAGGCGTTTACATCTTAACACTCAGGCGTTTACATCTGAATTTTTCCCCTTTCTGAACTTAATAGATCCGGCATTAACTTGATCTTTGTTAGTAGCTATGATGACATCATTATGTAAGAGAATGGAGCTGCTCTAAATGTAAGAGATTTCAACTTTTCATTGAGTTTGACATAAACTCTCACAGATCAATTTTAATCTCAGAACTTTTAAGTTGTCAGAAGTTTGTATTTGGTTTATTTTATCCCTTCCTAAACTTAATAGTTCGGGGATTATATGGTTCTTTATTAGTAGCATCTAGGTATGTTTACATCATTGCACCAACAGAATGAAGCTGCTGCTCTTGGATGGAAAAGATTTCAACTTTTCATTAAGTTTGACATAAACTTGCATAGATGAATTTTAAACTCAAATCCATTAAGTAGTCAGAACTTTGCATTTGGTTCAGTTTATCCATTTCTGAGTTGAATAGAATGGGGATTAAAGGATCTTTGTTAGTAGCTATAATGGCATCCTTTTTCAGATATGTTTACATCATTGCACAAAACGAAGGGAGCTACTATTACAGCCATGGATGGGAGAGATTTCAACTTTTCATTGCATTTGACATAATCGCATATAAATCAATTTTAACACTAATTTTTTTAATAGTCAAAAGTTTTAACAGTAAATCATTTAAATACTCAAAAGTTTACATCTGGTCTTTTATATCTTTTTGAACTTAATAGATTCTGAAGTTAAATGGAACTTTGGAACTTTGCTAGTTGCTGTAATGGCATTTTTATTTTTGCCTTTCTTACAATCTTTGACTAAGTCTCTATAATCTGAGAACCCCATAGGTTTTTCAACACTCTTGGAGATAATGCTTCCATGAATTGTTAGAGATAGGTTGAGATATTCTCTCACCTTCTCCTTTTAATTTAGGAATTAGTTAGATTTGGAAAACTCTATTTAATAGAGTTATTGCTGTATGTAAGTATGTGAAAATTTATAATAGAATAACTGTTTGTGTGAACTATGACTGAGTTCAATTTTGCTAAGCTTCAGAAATATAATTTAAACAATAGAAAATTGAGATTTTGTCTAGATTTATCTAGCCAAATGTAGGTAAAAAAAAACCAAAACTTAGAAGAGTTAAACAACACCTATCTGAAATCTGTAAATATTTTTATTTATTTTTATTTTTCTTTTTCTTTTTCAAGTCTGCTTTTTTCAGGTTTACTTGGGGCAATGTTCTGTTCTTTAATTCCAAACATTGTTTAAATTTTCTAACATTTTTTTCAAAATTTTAGATGGCGTACAAACTATGTTAAATACAGTTCTCATACTATGTTAAAGGCAGTTATAACACAAAGTTGAAATTTTAGTTTAAAGACCTGTCATCGAATCTAAACTTTAAAGTGAAATACAGTTCTAATTGGAAAAAAAAGGCCTATAATGGAAAAGCAGAAAACTGTCTTGAAAGATTGGCAAAGTCAAGTTAACGAGAAAATCAAGTGCATTGCCTGAAAGTACTGGCTGAACACTGTTGAGGAGAATAGTAAAGGCCAGCAAAATCGCCAATCGAGAAACCGCGTCTCTAATGACTGAACTGCTTGTGAACAACAGAGCAAAATCCTGGCGGAACACCACAATGATAACCCAAAACACAACACCTATTGCACTTGAAGTAGTTGCAGAAACAATTATTGCAAATTTAGCTCCTCTGCCATTTCCAGCTCCTAGCTCATTGGCAATTCTCACGCTGCATTCATCAGCTTCAAATTACAACTAAGTCTAAATAGAAAATATTATAAAAGACGGAATCAAACCCATGCACATTCTAAAAACAGGATATTAGGTGCCATCCAAAATACTAATACACTGAGTATACCCAGTTGCAACAAAAAATCCAAGGGGTATCATCATCTCCCAGCCATTGATGTTCATGCTGCAAGAACCGAAGATCAGGTCTCAAGATATTAAAATGTGAATTAAATTATCCTGCATTATTCTAATTCGAAACAGCGAAGACAGGTTTTACCAGATAGAAAGGGAATCCACTGCAACTTGCGGATCTACTAGTTTTCCTGTCAGGAGGACCARCACTCTGTAATACCAATTCTCTAAACTGAAGATAGGAGAAATAATGTCAGCTCCTTTTGTGCTGAAATTATGATCAACCAAAAAGGAAAATTRRGTTGTGTTCAACTAACCATAGCATGACACCCGATGCGATGGAGAGCTTGAAAAAAGGCCACAAGTCTCTAAATGCATTTTTTGACAGCCCGGTCCACGTATAGGGACAACCTCCACAAGTAACATAAAGAAACTGGCCAATTGCAGGCACCCACCAGGCTAAATCTAATGTAATGGCTGCTCCCACAAGTCCCATTTCCAATTTAATGATAAACAGCCAGCTTAGGGCAATATGAAGCAGCAACGAAGCTGCAGAAAGCCAGGCAATGACCATGTTTTTCGACTGTGACTGTAGGTATCTCTGAATGGGAAACATAAATACAAATGCAAAGTGCTGAGGAATGAACCAGATTGAAACTGATCCGGATAGTTCAGCAATATCATCTGGCTGACCCATCAACTTCAGAAAGGGGGTGGCAAAAATATAAATTGGTAAGAGGAGGATTGCAACAATAAATAGCACAATCCAAGAGCGTTGCATATATACTCCCAGCATGTGGTATTTCTTAGCTCCATAAGCTTGGCCGCAGAGAGTTTCCAGGGCACTGCCCATACCTAACTGCCATATCAAAACACAAGACAAAACTACATCAGCAATAGTGTCCATGATGGTGTTAGTTGGCGATTTACTTGCGTTTAATCTTAAAGAGATTTAGGTGAGGTATCACCACATTCACACATGAGAATCTCATAAGATTATTTTGTGAACGAATTTTGACCTTCAAAACTATTTAGATTGGATGGAGTCCGGAGCCTGTATATTGAATTTTCTTCTGCTTCTTAGAACTCGGAGGTGTAGGAAGTTAGGGTTTCGATAGATATAAAATTGCAAGGAGTACTAAATTGTTTCCGCTTAAAATTGCAGTTATGTCTATCCTCTCTACCATGAAATGAAGAGTATTCGACTTTATTTTCACAACTAAATTTTGAAAAATATTTAAAAAAATCATTACCGCTTTATTACAGAAATATATGAATATTTAAAATATAATTAAGTTACACAAAATACTAAAAATCCAAAACATCAAAACTTATAAAAGAAAATAAAGAATAATTACATTACAACATATATTTTTCTGTGTTATCCATGTCCCATAAGCTTGTCTTATAAGCTACATACAAGATAAGTAGGAAAGTTAAATTTTAAAGAGAAGTTAAACTCAAAACCTGATACAAAATAAGTAGAAGTTGAACTCAAGACCTAATACAAAATAAGTGGAAGAAGTTGAACTAAAAACCTTATAAAACTTCATATTACAACACAATATCACAACACTTACCAATTCAACTGCCCTAAAAAAACATCACATTACAACTAAATATCAAAATTAAAATATTAAAAACACTAAATATCAAAAATAAAATAAAAAAATAAAATTAACAAATCAATCTTGATTCTTATACAACTCTACTATGTAATATAAAGTTATAATAAATAAAATATAATATGATTAATACTATTCACTTTTCCTATTTGAAACTTGGTCCTCGAATCTAATTTTAATATGCAACCTCTCAACACTGAAGGCTCAAACTTGCAAATACTCTTAAATTTCAAAGATATTTAATATTCTTTTGAACAAAATATATTATAACAATTTAATGACTTTATAAATTTATATTAATATAGATTTCATAATAATAATGTTTTAATAAATATAACTATAATAACCATATTTAAATGATTTTATAAATGCTTAAGTTAGATATAAGCTGAGTAAAACATTTCAATTTTTTACACAGTTTAAATAAAAAAACTTTAAGAGCAAAAATCCAAAAACCTTAAACAACAATATAACTAAATAGGAAAACCTTCACTATCAAACAAAACATTTCATAATAATAATATTTTAATAAATAAAATTATAACAACAATATTTTAATGACTTTATAAATATATTTAACATTTTAAAAACTTTATAAAATTATATTAATATTAAATATAAAAGATTATAATTACACACTTACTTTRTAAAATTATATTAATATTAAAATTAAAAGATTATAATTACACACTGACTTTTTTTTAACTCTTGTACTTTTCATGACCCAAGCCATTACCTTGTAAACTAAACTCTGTATGAACTTATGGTTAATGTTACTGATAACATAACGAGACCAACAAGCATGAAACCGAGCAGTCGATTTACTGCAGCACAGGACTGTATATACGCCGTTAGATTTTTGTCCAAGAGGACTTATAAAACAGAGGGCACGGTAGGCAAAACAGTTCCAGCAGAGAATTGACGAACACAGTTACACAGTTATTAGGTTCAAAACTTCAAAACTGTGGTAGTTTCAAAACTTTAAACCTGTGGTGGTGGTTCTTTAAGAAATCTTGGGACCAAACTCTTTGGCTGGTTATAAACGAGGGCAAACAATATGCCATCAAAGTATTTAATGTTCTAAATATTGGGATATATATTGTTCTATCTAAAAGTGTTTTAGATCGAATAATATATATCTTTAACATATAGAACATTAAATACTTTGTTACTATATACATATATTGATACTATATAAAGCATTAAATAAAGGATTAAATGCACATATTGATACTATTTAAAGCATTAAATGCTCTATTGTCAAGTGATATTGTTTGTCATGTTAAAATAATAGATAACTTGAATTTCTATAAGACTTGTGTAAAAACAAAATGTAGATTATCAACTGATACAGCTAAAGTGTGAAACCATTTGATTAAAGACCTAAATGGCAAACAATATTTGGACAGTAAACTAATAAATGCTATATACAGTATACAGTGAGATATATATTATTAAATTTAAAAGTATTTACATTTATAGTAGTAGTCTAAACATTCTAAGAAATGACTTTTTTTTGTGATATTTTTGGGGGATATTTGTCCAAAATCTGGTGAGAAATTGTTAGATCCTCAGATTTGAGTGATTATTTCTGTATAGTTCCAATGTCCAGGGGTTTTTCAGCATGCTGAATCCATTTCTACATTCAGAAATGGATTTTAAACAACAAAAAATAGTGATTTGTGTAAATTTATATCACCAGATTCGAAAAAAAGCTACTTATGTAAAACAGTTAAACAACTCCCAAAAATATATTAATTCTGAATTGAATTAACTTATGACTCAAATAACAAACACTCAGCATTCAAGAAATTAGGTTTACCACATATAAGTTGAGTCAAATAACAGAGAGCTGAGTGAAATTATGAACTATGAAATGGTCCCCAACAAGAAAGAAAAATMATAAGAAAATGAAGATAAGTATCCTGGCAACTTACAAAGAGCCCAAAATTGAGACCAACGACGACAGTGCTGGCAATGGAAATGGCAGCTAATTCTAAGTCGCCCAGATGCCCGGCAAACGCCAGAGTAACAACATTCATCCCATACATGGCTATTCGACTGAACATGGCAGGCCCGGCAATGCTCCATAGCTTCTTTGATTCCTCCAAAAAGACCTTGCAACGAGGATTTCTTTCTTCATTCAGAAATGGCTCGCGCAAGGAGTCTCCCATGTTCAGGTGTTCAATCTGGCAGAGAACATTAGAGAAGAGAAAATGCTCCAGATTTATGATTGCTCTCTGACAGTTTGCGACTGAAAAAGGTGCGACAAGCGTGAGCTAATCGTTCAACATCGACGACGACAGGGACTGAAAAGTGATCGCATATCGAATCCTGTAACAACACGCAAAGTGATCATTCATCATTGACCGACAACACAGGAAGAGAGATCACATGGGAGGGAAACATACAAAACTTGGTAACTACACGCCAAATCATATGCCGATTAATAAAACCGTCCACTGCCTCAACTGTGCATAAAGTGTCACGACGGTTTACTTTACATAAGTATTTATATCTTACGTACATTCTTCGTTATATATATATTTATGATGCACAGCTTTTCTACGGAGTAAGCAAAGTAGGGAGCAATCTTCTTTCTTTTCAGCCAAAAAAAAATGGGTTTGATTCAAATGATATTTTTAGGGGTAGTTTGAGTTTGGCATGGATCAAAGGTTCATGTATTTCAGAACTTTGTTCTAGAGATTTAGCCCCATTTTAAACCAACCCAGATGTTCAGAAAATCAATCAGATTTCTAAATTTGCCCGAAATTTAAAACTAGATTGCCAAAAATAGATCAAATTTCTATAACTAAGAATCTTAAACTGACTCATACTTCGTCATATATATATTTATGATGCACAGCTTCTCTACTACCTTCTGGCTTTTGGTCTGTACTGTATATACCTCCCCCAAGGAGAGGATCAGATATATCTCTTTGATTTGAATTGGGCTCTTGATTGTAAACTTTATGTGGAATATATATATATATATATATATATATATATAATATTTGTTTGAAAAGTTTAGTTTATTATTAATATTTATAAGTGTAGTTTAACTGTTATATTTTTTGGAGTTTTTACTGGCATATTTTCCCATAATTTTTTATTGAAATCTAGTAAAAAATTGTTGGAACTCCAATGGTTTATTCTATATAATTTGAATGCCTCAAAGTTTTTAGGGGTGTTAAATTCATTTGTGCATTCAAAAATACAATTTAAACCACAAAAAACAATGGTTTCACCAAAGATATATTTGACCCAATTCAAATAAAAAATTCCAAAAATAAAAAGTTTAACTGGATTCCAATAAAAAAAGTTTAAATAAAAAATTGTTTAGACAACACCATATATATATGATTTTTAATCTGCTTCCTACACAATGTAAAGTTTTGTTGATTTTTTACTTCCATATTAATCTTTAGTCCTATTACTTGTTTCTAACCTTTATTTATAC
>SNQJ01S0012268.1:44149-64615 GCA_010110895.2 Picea sitchensis
TATTCATAATGCAGTTGCCATTTTGTGGTGGTCCTCAGTCGTTCCATTTCAATATCAACTTTCTGTTTCACTTTGAAGTTATATTTTGTGAGAGGACTTAGTAAATACAAGGACTCTATGCTTCTAACACGGGACAGTGTTGTGTAGACAATTCCATGTATCTGAATTCCAGTAGGCTGAAAAGCAACTTTATCAAGTGTTAGTCCTTGTGATCTATGGACTGTACATGCACATGCAAGTTTAATCGAAAACTTTTTTCGAATCTTCAGTTGACATGTCTTTTCTGATGTTGATACTGGCTTCAATATTTGCAAAATAGGTGTCCAATCACTTCTAGTATTTGAATTATATAGATAAGACAAATTGCTTGCTTGTCGCTTGCCCATATGTCGTTCATGGAACTTAATCCAAAGGACATCCACTTTTTCTGTCTTGGTATAGCCTTTCAGTATTCCATCTACACCATTCACCAAACCATCCTGTGAATCATAGTTGCAGGCATACATTTCAACCAACATTTCTAATTTGAGCACAAGATGCAAAGGTAAAGTGACTAAATGTTCATGTCGTGGCACATTTCCATGGTTGTCTTCTTCCAGGTCAATGGAATTAATGATGATATCATCGCCAGGCATTATGGAGAGCATGTGGCTATTATGGTTTACAACATCCTTATTTCTTTAGAACAGGTAAGGGATTGTTGGGTTTGTTGGTGCAGGCTGTAAGCATCTCAAATTGATATGGGTCAAGTCATCATGTGTTTGGATTTTGGTGTGCATTCTATTCATAATTGCAATGAATGTTTCATATGTTTGGCGCATTGTAGTATGCAACTCAAAGAATTTTATATTGTCTCTCCAAAAGTCATGGGTGACTGTTTCCATGTTGACCGTGGGTTGTTCAAATATCAAATAATCTTGGATGGGATGTGCCTGGTAAAGATCCCCACAGAATATCATGTCAATGTTTCCAAAGTATTTCGTCTGCACATGTTTTATGCTTCTTAGTCGACTGTCAATGGAATACAAGAACCGACTCCCAATCAATGATGCTTCATCTATAAAGACAAGTTGGAGTTCCTCATAAATATTAGATAATGTATCCAACATTTCCTTGCTAAGTGGAAGAAACTGTGACTTGTTAAAAGGAATTAAAAATGCAGAGTGGGCTGTTGTTCCACCAACATTGTATGCAAATTTTCCTGTGTATGCAACTATTAGGCCCTTTTGTTTCATAGGATCAGAGGAATTGTTTGAATCCTAGATTTGTATAAGAATTTGGAACAACTCTTTTGCTATGAATTTCTTGCCTGTTCCTGCTCTGCCTGTAATGAACATGTGCACATGACTGTTCATGTTCAAGCATTTTTTAAGAGAAATATCCTTTACAATTGTTTGTTGTTCATGATTTAACAGACGTCTTATTCTATGGTATTCATTATTTTCAATTAGGAAAGGATGTTTTGTAGCTTGAAAACCAAGATTGATACATTTTTCACTTCTAGCCGCTGGAGGACGAGGCAAATATCATTGTAAGTCATAGGACTCAGAAGTAGTTCTAGTTGTTTTTGGGTCTCTGAATGTGTCATCATGATAGAAAGGGTTTTCTAGGTCATTAAGTGCAACCTCTAGATCGCCCCATGTTGGATTAACATTGTAGGTAAATCTAGCTTCATTGATGCGCACCATAGTCTCAGACGCAACATACGCAGCCTCCCATGTACATAAGTTATGCATTAATGTCTCTTCGTTTTCATCGAATGGAATGCGCAACAATTTTTTTTCTCTACAATAGTTTTCATAGTCACAATGTTTGTAGTATTTGACAAATCGTATGACAGAGGGTTTTTTTCTTTTTGATATGGGTGCACCATTTTTTTTGTAATATGATACAAATTCTGCTAAGAAGATATGCCTAATAGGAGATGGGCGTTGGATGTAATAATCAATAATAGAGCGACATACCACATCCTCTGAATTGTCGGGCTCTTGTTGCAGCAAAACCGGTGGTTTAAGGACAAATGTGCGTTTTTCAAGTGGAGATGTGTTTATGAAGACACACTTTCTTGAACTACAAGTGAGGGGCAAGGAAAGTGCAATGTGAACTGCTTGCCGAGTAGACATTTGTTGAAGATTAAGCAATGTATTTCCAAGTGTGCGTATCATTTGTATGGCATCAATATGACTTCTTTCATGTTCTTTGCGTATTTTTCTGAATGCACTTGTCATAGATTTGTCAATCTTCGTCATATACGAGGTACAGTATGATGCTGCAGCATATGCATTCGGGACATACTGCGCATTTGTATTTTCTTTCCACATAACTGGCATATCCTTGGAGAAACTGTTGTTCCAAATATGGGAGATTTTTCGTTTAAGGAAAAGTGTTGGTTTCCTAAGCGTACATTGCATGGCTTGGATTTACTCATCTTCTAAAATATTTACCTATGTCAAGAAGGAATCAAAGCTCATCATTTCATCAAATCCCCCTTCTTGTAGAAATGTGAACAAGGATTTAGATTTCTCAACAAAAACATTTTCCTCTACACTAACTGGCTCTATGATTCTTGTAGTTCTCATTGGCGGCATGGGAAAGTTGTATCTGCAATGTGAGTTTTTTCGTTTTCTACAACTTCTTGTATGGTAATGTCTATGGACTTTCGCAAGTTCTGGATCCAAATGATTTGTGTTGGATGTTATGTATTTATCCACAAATTGTTTGATCTCTGAATTGTTATCGGCTCCATACACTAGTGCATCCTCTATCCACAACAGTGCGTGGTCATGTTCATTTCCCCTATTCTGGAATTCGGTGAAAAAAAAGTAGTCCAATATTTTTTCGAAAAACATTTCATCATGGCATATCAATTGTCTCAAAGAATTTATTCTATGTCTATAGTAGCGAGTACATGTTACCGAGTCTTTTCTTATGAGGTAGTCAATGTCGCTATTTTCCAGTGTATCGGTTTCTTTTTTACGTTTCCTTTTCTTATGTAGGTTAGATACCGCAGCCACCAATGGATCCCAATAGTTCTCTACACTTGTAAATGTGACAAAAAATGTTGGCGGGCCTAATTACCGGATCATTGCAATTTTTTTTTTTTTTTTGTTTTGTTGCAAATAGTCAGAAGAGGTGAAGATGTTTTTCAAATCTATGTATCCAATATCAGATTTCATAATTTTTTCTAGGTTAACTTTGTACTTCACATCCTTTGCAAACAACTTTCTTCCTTGTAACTGGCCTTTTCTTATTCAGACCCACATGCAGGACATAACTTGCTCTATTATTGTTTGCATTGTCTTGAAAAAAAAAATTGTTATGTGACAGGAGAAGCAACCGCTTGAATGTAGCATCTCCCATCAGACTATTTTATGATAACTGAATCATTCTGTAATATCAGTGCCACGTGGATCTACATAGAAGAGTGTTGGAAAGTTCATTTCCTCAGTGAATTTGTCCTTGAATATTCCAAGTGGACGCTCCCCCTTGGCAGGTGAAATTTCGACAATTTTGTCTTGCAAGTCACGAATGCACTGTGAATCAGTGAATCCATGCACCAATGTTTCAACAACTGTTTCATTGTCCGATTCATCACTTGCATCAAAATCACTAGGATTTTCAAGAGTATCTACAAAGTTTCCATGTTCTTCTGCGAGAACATTGTTCCAGTTGGCATTTATACAAATGTTCTCTGCTTTGTACAGGGCTCTGGAACATAATTCCTTTAATGCTTTCATAACAACATGCACACACACTTTGCCTATCTGATAGGAATTTTTGTATTGCAAGCATCTTTTCAGATCCACAACGATTGTAATTATATTGTTAATAGATTGTAGCAATGCTTTTTGCACAACATCTAGTTGAACAAGCACATTAATAATTGATCCTGTTAAGCCCATCCGGGGTTGTTTATAGCCCCAAGGTTTGATTTGGGAAAATGCAATTCGTAGAGACACAAGTCTCTCCTCGAGTTCTGTAATTGCACTTACATATGCTAGTGTTGTATTACATCTTATTCAATCAGTTGTTGCAAATTGTGGCAATTTTCCATTTTCAAGCGATCGTTTGCATGGAAGACAAAATTTCACACTGGAAAATGGTTTATCCTAGGCTGTCAAGAAGAGGTATTCTGCTTGCAAATCAAGTGTGAAAGACTTACTATTTTTTGAAAAATTCAGTTGTTCACAAATTGCACATGCAATGGAAGGAGTGTCTTTCATTTGTTTCATGTAGTTCTGTCTTGCATTTTTCTTTTGCAGGGAAGTATTCCTAGAAACTGTTTCCTGGTTTTCATTGCTACTACTGCATGGTTTTTCTTGTAGATCATGAAGTCATATAGTTGCATCACCATTCTGGGATATGCAATCGTACATGTTTATGCTTTGTTCTACATGAACAAATTTCTTTACATTGTGATATGTGAGTTTCTCTCTAAAAGGAAGTGTAGCAATGTATTTTTTTCTCTCACGCATGACCTTTTTCAAGTTGTGGTAACTTAGTCTACGTTTCTTTCCCAAGGGCAGGATGAGCTAGTGGCAACTGGGATGAATTTCACTTTCACCCAGTTTCTGAGAAACTACTTTACATTTTTTTTTCAAGGCCTGTATGACCTTATCAGAAGTCGGGCGAATTTGACGAATAATTTTTTTCGAATTGTGATAACTTACTCTACATTTTTTGTCTAAGCGGTCTATGGCCTCATCACATCTATCATGAATTTTATGCATGATTTTTTTGTTCAAGACTTGTTTTCCCATATCGCAACTGGGAGGAATTTCATTTTCACAAAAAAACATTCCATGTCTATGCAAATTCGATGTCGTTTGGGTGGCATGGATAGTCAACCCTGAACTACCGATATGTGCAAGAAAAGGTTGATAATGGATATGTGTTGTATCTATTTTCAACGAAAGGATGTCAATTGTTTGATCGCAATTTGAATCAATAACCCAGGAATTGACAGTGGCATCTGGCAAGGGCAACCACACCTAGATATTAACCTTGAATATGACAGACAACCATTGCAAACATAATCTGCATCCCTCCATATGCCCTTTTTCATATGGAAGCACCATGTTCACAAGGTATTCCTGCTAACTTCCAACTGCCAGCATATTTTCTACGAGATATGGGCAAAGGTGCTGATGCAAGCACCTAAAAGCTTGTTGGATGTCGCCTATAATTGAATTGCAAAAGGACTGTATAGTGTAAATTCGTAGTGACTGAACATCGAATTCTTCTAGTACCAAACATCAAATTGTATTGAACAGACTATCTCCATAGCTAGACACAACGTTTGTTGCTAGCTGTAAACCATGGCAATCTATGCCATGCAAAAACCCTTTGCATTGCAATTGAAGGTCTTTGCAAATAATGAACAAGTAGATATGAAGACCTTCTATATTTCATATGGAAATTTTTCTATACACCAGTGGTTCATAATGGCCACTGAGGGCATTGGCATCATGGAACAAGATGCAATATGGATTGTCAGATGCAGTTTTATTGAATAGTAGATATCCTGTTTTTCTTGTCAATGACCAAATGACAAATGATATATTCAGCCAGTTAGATAGCCATCGTATACAAAATGTATCTCCCCAAAGTCCCCTCTCATGTGGAGGCAGAACTGGAGATGTAGACAACCACATTTTTGAAAAATACGTAGTGACATCTTGTATTCCATGCAACTGCCGAAGAAAATCAGATTAGAGTTTGTATTCATAGGACTGCAAAGCCTCGACATCGCCATTTTTAAAACAGGTCAAGAAATAATCTATCAATCCATTGCGCAGCTTGGTCGACGAATAGCATAAATGCAATAGAACCTAGAATGTATCAAAAAGGCATTCCCCAATAGTATACGAGAATGCATCCAATCTAAAAAGCGCATTGCTATGCAAAACCACATCAATGCTGTCATGTATAATGGACTGTGCATATATTTCATACGACTCAACATCTATTACCTTGTTCATCTCTTCAACTATCACTTTGAATCTATTTTCTACATAGTTTCGCTTTCTATGAAAATAGAGAAAAGCAAGAGAAAAAAATAAAAGGTAGAAAAATAGAAAAAAAACAAAGCAGGGCACCAATTCCCGTATGTATCTTTGAACCTTCTTCTTCTCAACTTCAATCCCCCCTAGTCCCCATAGCAGATGAGAAGAAAATAGAGAAATAAATAAAACAATAACTTTACTCAGCAGAAATAGAACAGGTAGACGCAGTGTTACCACCCACAGAATGAAAGCATACCCTGCGTACAGACCCCGCCCGATGGTTCCCTCTTTTGATGGCTCCCAACTACTTTTCATAAATCCCTCTACATTGCAAGACACATGCTTTCTAGGAACATAAACTAAGAGCACATACAAAGATGGTGGGAATGCCACCATTGAAAACAACAACAACAGGGAAACTCACCTATCAACAAAGGACGACAAGAGCTCAGCCCCAAAAACTGTAAACCGCAACAACAGGTCCAACAACTTGCAAAGTTGAAAAATAACAAACTAGTGAACAACCAGGAAGAGCTCGAACTGCAATTGTGGGACCCCAACTTTGCAATTTTGAATCAAACAAGAACCAGAACCATGGAACGAAGCACCAAACAAGGATCGAACACTCGAGCAACGATGCCAACCATGAATGAAACTATAATGCAACCCATATGTACAATAATCATTTAACACTTCCAGAGCTATTAGGTAAATAGTTAAGATTGTCAGGACTATCGAAGGGTGTAGGCCTATGCAAGCATTTAAGAAAATATGCAGTGTGGCAAACCTGTTCTCTCGAAGCGCACAACAATAAAGCAAAAATCATACATAGTAATATGGTAGAGAATGTATTCTACCCAACAGAAAATGCCAAGGGAGACATTCGAACTAATGCTAGCATTAATCCACCGTCGACCAATGCATAGTAAAATATATAATTCAAAAAGACCATATACTACCAAATACTTTGGACAGGTCAAGATATTTAACATTGAGAATAGCAAAGGATGCAATAAGACCTCCAATCCTTTTTCCAATCAGATCTTGACAAACATGGTACTTTTATTATATTAAAATCGATGTCTTCACTTCCCTTGTTCCAACGATAAACAATATAGAAATATTTCTAGTCAATGCACAATCTAATACCAGGTCAATGATTTATCGATCATTATAGTCCCTCTACGCCTACGTTAGGGACTAATAAGAGTAGTAAACCTTCCTTAACATAAAAATTAAAAGTCTATTATATATTTTATTATTTTTATCATTCTCACTTTTTAAGAAGGCCACTTTTGATATCTTCCTTGTTAAATAAAGCAATCATATACATTGAATCCCTTCACTTGAAAAGAACATCATTCATGAATCATAATAAAATATAATAATTATGAAAAGAACAATAAAAATAAAATTTCTTCCTAACATGTATTTAGCTTCTCCAAGAATAAGCTCCAAATGAGTGGTAAATATGTATGTTTATGGATATAATTCTACCTTTCTTAGCATTTCTTCATTAAGCTAACATGTATTTAGCTTCTCTAAGAATAAGCTCCAAATGAGTGGTAAATATGTATGTTTATGGATATAATTCTACCTTTCTTAACATCCGCAAATCTAAATTAACAACACTCCAAGTGTACTCAACAACAACCAAGTGTAAGGAAAAAAAACTAGCAATGACGAGGACCCTTTATTAGCTTAAACATTATATATTTAGGATGTTTTTGAGGGGGGTGTAACGAGAAGTTGCACTATCATCATTAAGAGCTCCCAAGGGTCCAAGCCTTAGATATAACACCCATCTTCCTTAAGCCTCTGTTGCGCCTCTTTTGTCACCTAAATGAGCAAAACAAAGGTGCTTACAAGCTTAGTTGGGTTAGCTAATCAAGACAACAGTAAATGAAAGGGTTAGAAAAATAAACATAAAAGACTAAGCTAAGAATTAAACTAGGAAAGGAAAGAAAAAATAAACTATTGTGCATAAGGACATAAGAACAAGAAACAAACAAGAATCATGTCACCAATGGAAAGGACTGTATTAGTGAAAAGAAAACACCGAAAAGAAAGGGGACTTTGGGTCCCTTCTTCCTCCAAGGGAGGGCTCTTGGACCCCCAAGATTGATCTCTTCTTACAACTTGAAAACTTGAAAGAAATGGTGAAAGAATCCCAATCTAAACCACTCAAAAGGTGATGTAGATTGCCCAAATGGAATGGTGCTAGTATGCTCTTGATGAGAAAAGAGGATTCCCCAAGAGAATAGCAACAACATAACCTTACAAATGAATTCCTTGAAAATGTAGTGCACCCATGGCTTTGTTTTATAGCACCACTTTGAGGTATTGTGCAACCAAATTTTAGTGTGAAAAGGGGTTGTTTAGGGCACTTTTGGGTCTTTGACCAGCCACCCATCCGGATCTAGCCGAGATTTGGATGTCAAATCGACTTGGAAGCTGAACCAAAAGTGGGTGGGAGGCCGACCAACATCATAAATGCACCTTTCTCAGGTGTGCGCGACTTTTAGCGTCCACAGTCGTGCATAGTGTGCATGTGCGATTTTCCTGCATTTCTTGATGGTGCATGTGGGCACGCACCCTGTGTAGTCATAGCGCATCTTAATTTTATAACTGGTTGTATAGTTTTGGACCTTTTGGAAATGATTTTTTGGCAATTTTGGTCCATGGGTGAACTCATATCTGTTTGAAGATGCTAGATTCCTGTAACCATTTGTGGATGGAATTTCAGTGATAACAGATGCCCCCTGATGGATGAGGTTAGGAGCATACGGATAGCCAAAATTCATCAATGTTTCTTCTAATGAGAGTACCGTTGTAAGAAAGAACGATAGTGAGAGTATCAAGAGTGACTTGTTGGAGAGAGAAGGGAACCTGTAGGACCCAACCTTTCGCAAGGTGTGGAAAATAAATTGTGTACAAACGAGGTGGGCATGCCCCATGCTCTTGTCATGTAACTCCAAAAAAGGTTGTTGTACAGTAACTGAAACTGTGCGTTAATGTAGACAACTGCAGCGCCCTCGGGGGAGGTTTTGATAAAGGCAGAGGAAAATTCTGATGAGGAACATACTCTGAACAGTAGGCAATGATATTTGTGAGAAGTATCACAGATTCTATGGGCATTGATAGCCCAACAAAGTTCATAGGTCTTCGACAAATATAAAAAACAATTGCAATAGTCGCAAAGTAAGACCCACCGTAACATGAGAAAGTGTTGAAGTCAAATGTTATGGGGGTCAACAACAACAGAGAGAAATGATAGTTCTCCTTGTGTTGTCCGAGACTTCTCATTGTAAAGGTAATGAGAGTCAAGATAATGTCACCCTTTTGGAAACTATGTTGATGTCAACACAAGGGGAGACGTGACTCCAAGAAGAAAAGGGCTTAGTGAAATCCACTAGGTGAGGTCAGGAACTGAGGAGGTACATGGATGAAATCAAGATGTGGGGAGACTCAAGACTGCCCTTGGTTGGGGATATATGTGAAGTATAAGTGGCTGCAACTGTTCAATGAGGTCGAGTGTCAGGGGGACAACGAGACATGGGATAAGTTGTGCTAGAGGCGGGACAAAGTGAACAAACTCAGAGAGTAGAGGTAGGTGGTCTGTGGGAGACTCGAAGTTTATGGATGATGTCAATAGGAGTAGGTGTTAAGGAATGCCCCAACCAAGGGTGACATGGGTTGCGTTTGCCAAGAAGGTCGCCAAAGGTGATGACAAAAAGATATGTAAAACGCTGGAAACAATGACTTAATTACAAAAAGAATTAAAAAATCAGTGGGGATAATAATGCAGATACAGAAATGGGTGCCCCAGTGTAAGATGGCTTGGCCTGAGGATGGCAGAAGTTGGTGTAAAAAACAAGTGGAGGGTTGGGGCCCCATAGGCGGGTTTATGTAGTAGGGTAATGTATGGGGGGAAATTTGAAGATGGGCAAATCGACAGTGGATGAAATGGATGGTAAATGGTGTTGTGGGAGTGCAGTCAAAATAAATCCATGAGAAAGTGCCCTGGGAGTCCATTGGGTAGGCTAGAAAAATGAGGAGAAGGAGTATGTGGCTGATTCATGTCATGATGTAAGACTGTCGGGACTCCCATCCCTAAAGGTTGAAAAAATCATGAGTGTCGAAGTTCCAAGGGGGGCTATGAATGGGACAACTCATGTGGGGGAGAGTGCTACCAGGTGACAGTACCCAAAATGCAGTGAAGGTGACAGTACTGCAGGGCGAGATATAGGGATCCTAAAGGAAAATTTCAGAGGGTGTGTCCGGAGATGCAATTGAGATTCAGAGGGAATGATTACATGCCAGTGTTGATTATATACCTGAAGGTATCGCGTTGGTGTGTGATGACCAAGTACTTGCACACATGACAACCAAATACCCGACGTGAACAATATCTGAAGATAATTGAACATATAATCATTTATTTGATAATTTTGAACATGAGCATGCGTACCTAGATGGGGTATGGAAAAATGGCTCCCCGAGGAGTAAGGATGAAAAATGGCCCAGGGACTATCTTGATGTAGAGGATGGGGTGCTGATCTTGTGGCTGAAGATGGATCGAAAAACGGATGTATGGAGCTCCTGGAATGGAGTCTGAAAGTTTGGCAAAAGGGACTATATATAGTTGTAGGGCCCACACTACCACCTCATTTGTACCTGCTATTAGAGTGATTGGACGAGAGATATTCAGAGGAGATTTGGAGATTTTGGGAGGACGAGGTGGTCGATTCAGGACCAACGAGCTTCAGGTTAGTTGTCTTATCATCCTGCATAAAATTAGGGTTTCTATTTTTGGGTAGGGCCTGTACGGATGGTCGTACGAGGGGTTTTGTGGGTGCGGGCCACACAGTGTGCAGGAAATCGAGAAATATACATGCATGGGTGCACGTCTGTAATGTGAATATCCGTGCATAGGGGCGCCTTAATGGGGGAAACAAGTGCGCATGGTATGCACGCCTGTAAGCTAAATAGTTGTGCATGTGTGCGCAACTGTGTAGTGAACAGACACGCTATGATGCGCGCCTGTATATGTGACAGGGGCGCATGAAGGTGCCTCTGTATGGTTGATAGGTGTGCATGTGTGCGTGCCTATGGGATGAATAGGCGTGCATGTGTGTGTGCCTATGGGATGAACAGGCGTGCATGTGTGCACACCTGTGGAATGAACAGGTGCACATGTGTGTGAGCCTGTGGGGTTAAACAACCGTGCCTTGGAGGCAAAGCTGACGGGTGCAAAACTTATCTTTTTTGGAGATGATAATGTGTTTATGTTTGAGATGGCTGATCGAGAACTGGATTATGTGGTTCCAGGTGATCATTTGGACAATGCCGGTTCACTGGAGAGAGAGACATTGGTCATAGCTCAGGGAGGCTGTGACCAATGAGGATTCGGCGATTTTCGATACTTTGGCAGCTTGTGGGCTGCTGAAGTTCTTTGAGTGCCCCTTGGTATGGGCCCAGGAGTACCTCCTATAGTTCTTGATTTAGATGTGGAGTCCAGATCTACATTTTTTTATGGTGCGGGGTGAGCAGTTGTCCTTCACTGCGGTGGAGGATGTATATTTTCTGACTGGGCTCCCTTTTCAGGGAACATCCTTACCGACGGAGCCCATATTACCTGGGGATGGGCAGTTGGCTACCTTAGGTCAGAGGTACTATATGAGGGAGNAGGCTCCATGGTGAGTATCGGGGCTATGGATGTATGGGTTCATCGCTGTGTGGCAACAATGGTTGTGAGGGTATATGGGTCCCTCACGACTCAGCGGATCAGTGGTGGTTAGCTAAGGATTATGGGGAGGGTGCTAGTAGGAGAGTATTTTTCCTGGGGCTTGATGTTGCATGCCAATATGGTAGGGCAGCTAGATAGGTGTCGGGCTACGGAAACAAGGGACTTCACTTTTGGGTCCATATTGGTTGAATGGTTTTTGGAGAGGGTGTCGATGTTGCACCCTAGAGTGTTATTGGGTGCACCTGGTGTGCGAGAGCCACGACTGAAGCGATGGGCTAGGATATTGATTCGTCACGGTGGTGGGGAGGGTGGCCATTTTTTCACGGTCGAGGCTGCACAGGTGTGGCGGTAGATACCGTAGATCATACTGCAGTATCCGTACTATGGGGTGGACTTCTAGGGTGATCTAGAGATGGTGTTACCTCCAGGAGAGGTGTTCGACCACCGAGTTATGATGTGATTTTTTGATGTTTTGATATTTAGATAGTATAGCATGTGTATTATGTATAGATGGATGCTGATGTTATCCTTTGTTTGTTTGTATGTGCATATGTGGGACCTCGTGGGCGCGAGGTTGAGTTGGCTAGAGCGTCGACGCGTCAGGGGTCGGTGAGACCTCCGTGGAGAGAGCCGTGGGAAGGAGAGAGACGACAACATGAGGATGCTGAGGTGAGACCTGCTGGTGATGAGAGGGCTTCTAGGAGACACCGGTTGCAAGACCTGGGTGTAGGGCCATCACATGATCCTCCAGCCGAGGTCGGGGGAGAGTTTGAGGATATTCGTCGCCGCTTGGAGGTGGTGCTATAGGGAGTACCTGAGGGCATGTGGTCATGTATCTAGGATGAGGGCATCCTAGAGCAATGTGTGGGGGTTCTGTTGATGTGGCGGACCGTGGTCCGTAGAGAAGCAGTAGTAGGTGTTGTGATGACTGGGTGGCTACCTCCAGGTCCAGAGGGACCAATAGCCGGTGGGGCACCACCTCAGGGCCAGGTCGTGGTGCTCTAGAGGCACCATGAGTGTCTCTGTATGTATTTTTGTATGTTATATAGGCTAGTGAGCCCATTGGGTGTGGTGATACCAGTTTTGTACTGAGGTGGTTCACTGGCCTACAAATTTTGTACAGGATGTACTCTATTTTTTGTAAACATTTTGATGGCACAGTTGACAGATATATATATATATATATATATATATATATATGGATATACATTTTGGGATCTTTGTGATGTTCACATGTGTGTGAGGATTTTTTAATGTTGTTTATGATGTCTAATCTATATGCCGTGACATACTTATGATGGTTTATGTGTGTGTAAAGGTGTCTTGATGTGATATATGCCAATCTAGTACAATGTTATCCATGTTATCTGTGTTTTGATTAAATTGTCTTGGAATACGTGTAAATGTAATGAAATCAAAATGTCAAGATAAAAGTCTAACTTGCAGGTATTTGTGAAAGCGACAAGGATCACGGACACGGTACACATTGTTGATCTAGAGGACAACCAGTTGGGAGTCTAGTAAGATGCTAAGGTGACGAATATGATGATGGAGGACATTGGCGAGGAGACCAATGACGATAGTGTAATCGGCTTGGTTGTTGGTTGGGGAGCCCAAACATATGTTGCTGGAGTGGAGCAGTTCATGTGAGGGGGAATAGAGGGCCCAAGTAGCTGAAGCAATATTTTGTGTCCAATGGCTAGAGCCGTTGGCATAACCGATGTGGTAGGCCAATGGAGGAGGCATCTGTCAATAAAACAAATGATAGTTTAGACGTGAGGTATGGAAAAAAGATTAAAAACACTACAAAAGAAATAACCTATTGTAGAATGGATATGCTCAGGCATAAAATTTCTTTAAGTACAACCCGTTGACGGGTTCTTTGAGAGAGAGGGCCTTGGGGGAAGCCAGGATGTATGCACCTTTAGTGAGGAAATGCTGGATAATGTAAGGGCCATGCCATAGTGACTCGAATTTTCCATGGCTGAGTGTATTGTGAGCGAGATCGTAAGAAAGGACGAGGTCACCTTCGTGAAATGAGCGAAGGTTGACATGACGATCAAAGGTGGATTTTGACCATTTTTTGGTTGCCTCATTGTTCTATAATGAAGATCGACGATCTTCATCTAGGGACTCTAATTTTAGCAAACACTACTCCATTGGAGCAGTGTCGGGTAATAGCTCAATCGCAGTGCGTAAGGTGGGAATTTCACACTCGATAGGAAGAGTGGCCTCAACCCCGTGGACTAGATGAAATGGTGTGAAACCAGTGGTAGTTTTCACGGCTGTACGGTAAGCCCATAGCGCGGAAAATAACATATGATTCCAATTGGTCTTATGTTTGTTAACCGTGTGCTGCAACATGGTCTTGAGGACCTTGTTAACTGCTTCGACCTATCCGTTGGATTGAGGGTAGTATGGTGAGGAGAACTCATGGGAGAATCCTAACCAGGATGAGAGTTCGACGAAAATTTCATTCTCAAAATGTTTTCTGTGATCAAAGACTAGTTGGAGTGGTACTCCAAAGATGGATATGATGTGGTTAAAGAAAAAATGCGTTGCAGTGTCAACGGTGTTGTTGAAGGTAGGCATGGATTCAATCCACTTTGTGAAGTAATCAACTGCGACGATGATGTATTTGTGTCCATTGTTGGATGGAGGGTTGCACGTCATGAAGTCGATGCCCCATTTACAAAAGGGTCATGCAGTAATGACTGGGTGTAGAAGAGCAGGTGGTGCTTGAGGGAGTTGGATGAGATTACGTAACTCAGGGAGAGATGGGCATTTGTTGGTAGGGTGTCTATATTTCTCGCATAGCGTGCAAGGAGGTTGAACATGTGGGGGAAGTGGAGTTGTGGGCTCCTTCTTCTTTTTCCTGCCCCCAGTTGTAGTAGGGGGGTTAGTGAGTGGGGGTGTAGGGGGTATGGTGGGGGTGAGTATGGGAATCTGCATCGGGATTCCTTCTGTTTGGGGAGGGAGGGATGGTTGAGGAACCATCTCAGGTGGATGTAAATACCAAACTGGGATTTCCAGCACCATATTAGGAAGGATTAGCATTGCAACGAACTGGAAAGCCTGTACACCTAGTGGGGGGTAAAAGAAAAGGATTTGGGTAATGGCTTGGGGGACTGTTTCCCAAACTAGGATCTGGCCCTGGGGAAGATCAGGAATGGGTCGAGATGAATTAGTTCCAGGGGATTTCTGAGGGATAATTTCTGCGGCTAGTGGGATGTTAGATATAAGAGAAGCCTCACCAGGAGGAAGGGTATCCTTAATGCTAGTTCCTTTGGACGAGACAACACATACCTGATTGGAAGGATGAATGAGTGGTGGTGCACCATGGTAAGTTCCTAACAAGGATGGGTCTTTGAAAATTTCCGGCCCCATTTCGATGAGTGGGTACGTCTCAGGATTAGTATGGATGAAAGGGAGAATGTTATTGATGTTGGCAGAAGGTTTAGGATCATAATGTGAGACTTGATCAATGGTAATGATCTTCCCGTTATGGGGGAACATCATGGTTCAAAAGATGGAAGAGGCAACTGCCTTCATAGTGTACATGTAGCTATGACCGAACAAGATAGTGAAATCGAGTGGGGCATCGATAACTTCAATTTCAATGAGAATGGTCTTTCCCCCGATTTCTATAGGGACATTTTGGAAGAGCCCTTCGGGAGAAGATGGTCGTCCGTCATAAGCTCTTAACGTAATGGCATATGGTATAAATTCGGGGGAACCAAGTTTCTTCCATACAGACTTGGACATGATGCATGTGGATGCACTTTCATCGATGATGCACCAATGAACTGTAATGTTCCGAATTTAAATGGGGATTTGAAAAGCAGGGAGGCGAGGTTCTCCGCTGTCGAGATCAAATGTGATGATTTGAGTATCCGCAGGGTCGACTGCCCCCAAGGAGGAAAGTAACGACTTCCACTAAGTGGGACAAGTTTGAAGTACTTCTAAGACTGACATGGCAACCGGGGATTGTGCCAAGTCATCGACCAAACTGTAATTATGAGCTGCCCTAGCCTGAGAAGGGATGATTTTAAGGATGGAATTTTTTTTTAAAATGTAGAAACCTTGGCGAATATTACTAATCCTTCATATGTCAACTATAAATGTTTGGCGATGTTTTTTTTAAAATATTCAAATTTTTGAGTATTTTATATAGTTTTTATAAAATTTTGGCGATTTTTAAGGTAAAATAATTTTATCGTATAGAATTTGGGAAAGTCATTTTTAAAATAGGGAATCTCGTTTTTGGAAAAACCATGGAAAATTAGCCCATGAGAGAAATTTAGCCTCTAAAATCATCCCTGAGCTGCCTGAGGGTTGTGGACATTCCTATGTAATGGGATGTGAGGGATGCGAAGAGGGGTTTCCATGTTAGGGAGAGGGATCATCAAAGGGGGTCCCGCTGGTGCTGGGATTGTTTTTGGGGGAATCGGAGGAGACTCAGAGGGTGCACAGTATTGACGACTACGTGTTTGTAAAAGGAATTCTTCCTCACTAGTGAGGAGGATAGTACGATCTACGAGATTGCTTGGATTGAGATATTGTCCCAACTGTGGTGGGGTAGGCTACATGTCCTGTTGGGTGTTAATCACTCCTTGGTGTGGAATGGGGTTCTGCAGCACGGATGGGGGTGGTTATTGCACGTATTTTTGTGGGGCCTGCTGAGGGGCAGGCTGTACTGGAGGATGTGGTCCATTCACTGAGTCTTTCATTCGTTTAAAATCAGTGATTTGGGGGAAATGATGAGTATAGTGACCAAATTCACCGCAAAGGGCACAGGGGAAGTTGGTTCAAAGGTTATTGTTTTTTTTTCCTTGACGTATGTTATTATTTCCCCCCTGCGAGGTTCTGAGTCCCTTGATTCTGGTTGCCCCCAGTAGGTTGGTTCTGTTGGGGGTGATTTCTGCCTTGACCTGGGCTGTTATTGTTCCGATTTTTTCCTTTCTTTTTGGCATTATTCGATTGATGGGTCGGGTTTTCCATATTCAGTTGTTCAAAATTTTGATATTGCTGAATGGGAGAGGGTTGAACAAAATTAACCCCAGTGTGAGGGTGTCCTTGTGGTGGAGCCATGGGCTATGGAGGGCTAGAAAATGGAAAGTACAGATTATGTTGTGGTAATGATCCATAAGGTACACAGGAAGGCATGGCACTTTCGCTAGTACTTAGAGTATAAGCTAAGGTAGAGGGAGTACAAAAACTTGTTTGGATAGGTGGGCGTATTGTGGGTGTCGACGGTCGCCCACTAATGGGTGGAGGAAGGGTAACAGGGTATGGATGTTGATAAGGGGGTGGAGGATAATAAGGGATTCCTCCATATGCCGGTGGATATTGAGGTGTGCCATACATTGGTGGTTGTTGGGGTTGTGTATTGTGGTGTGTGGTGGTACCAATCAATCCATCTGCTGAGTGAGACATCCCAGGCTTGTCTTAGACAAATGGCACAGGTCTTGGGAGATCAGGAAGTGTTGTGTACAAGTATCCTAATTGTGAATAGACGAGGTTGTATTGTTGAGCATTATTGATGGCTTCTTCTTCTGATTGAGGGAAGGTGGAAGCCACATCTTTACCGAGGAGAGAGACAAGTAATCTGAGAAACCAATCGAGACATTGTTGTTTGGTGGTTTCTGCTTTGCACAAACTACGTCATCGACGCCACTCGTGAATGTGATCAGGGATATGTGTGGTTGAGGTTTGTTTAAAATCAGAGAGTAGTTCAAGACCATTGTCATGACGGATTGGTAATTGGAAGAAGGTAAAAAATGCTTTGGCCAAGGACTCAAAAGTCGCATGGGACCCTAATTTTTTGTCTACATACCACTTGGTTGATGGGCCATTGAGTGTGCATTGAAATAATAGTAGTCGGATGGAATCATCCATGATGTTGTTGGAAGAGCACCATAAGTGGAAAGTCATGACATAGTTGGCAGGGCCATCTCCTGCCTTTCCTTCAAACTTCGGGATATCTGAAGGTAGTTTGGTAGGCATTGCAGGCCATGTGGGGTCATGCAATATAGGATCATTTGTGAGTTTTCTTAGATCTGGTATGTTGAGAGAGGCCAAATATGGCATCTAGAGTGGTGTTGGAGGATTAGTTCCAGCCATGGTGTGAGTGTTTTGTGAACCTGACCCTTGAGGGGGACTAGGTGGATTTGTACTTCCCCCTTGAGAGGAAGTTGGCCCCTTGGTTCCGTGTAAAGGAGAGTGAGTGGATGGTGGACCTTGGGAATTGGACCCAAGTAAGGTGGAACCAAGAAAAGTATATCCCAAGACAGTGGCACTCACAAGAGTGTGAGAAGGTGGGGCTGATGAGTTGGCAAGAATAGGAACTCCCCCTAGAATAGGAGGGAGATTTAGCAAGCGTCTGGAACGAAGGGGGTTTTGTGGGTCCCCTATGATGTCCAACTAGCTGAGTGAATGTGTGTGAATGGTGGTGAGAGCAATAAATAAACAAGAGCCTTTGCTGCAAGTTTTGAACTTTACACGATATATATCCAAATCAAATGTAATCAGAAGTGTATCATACATAAAGTGTTTTAATAAAAGAACATATATGTGGATAGGTGGATTTTGTCTGCGTGGGGAACAAAGAAAACAAATGCTCATGTATTAAAAGACGTAACATCCTTCCTCTAAAATAGCACTGGACCTTCCAATAGTACTCAACAGTGGGGTCTGAAGCCACCGGAAGAGGGACTAGTGAAGGATGAAGTAATCAGTTATAATGAGGGGTAGAGGGTGCATATCCCGAAAGAGATGGTGATATTTCCCAATAGCCACACAAAATCCGATCAAGGTGCAATTGCAGCCCACAATTGCCACCTGGGTAGATGTCCTAAAATTTGGTCGCTAGGTACCTCAGTCAAAGTGTGACATTTGGATTTTCGGACTAAGAAATGGGTCACGGGCTGTATCCCATCCAAGAGGTGGGTGCCTCAAGGGGGGATGCACAGAACAACCGAACCTTAGGCTTCAACCCTTCATGGGTATCTCCTCACCTTATGGTGTTAGGAACACTTGACTTGGAGGATTTAAAGTTCCCGATTTGACAACTTCTATTATTTTTAAAATGTGAGAACTAGATAACGGGGAGTTATTTGGATGCCTATCCCTGAAATCCTACCTAGACTAAAAGATTTCTTTTGGTACCTCCTGTGGAGGAAAACTTAGTGAGTTTTTAGAAAAAAAATTAGATGTGGTTTGTTTGAGAGATTGGGGGTGTGAACCAACCTCGTTGAAATTAAGTGGGAGTGGATAGTTTCGTCAAGAAAAGGGTGGGGTGTTTCAGAATCCCTTTGGAGGAAACTTAATTCAACCTCCACGTTTCGAGATGAAGACTGTGTGAGTGAGAAGTGACTTTGTATGTGAACAAGTGAAAGTGTGCCAATTTTTAATAATTTAGGTGTCACCTTGCTGCATGTGGACTTCGCTTGGTCCTTACAAGTGTTGATTACCTAAGTTACTATGTGTCATTGGTACAACCTTGCAGAATTTTAAAGTCCATAGGAAACTAGCATGTGGACATGTGGGTCCTAACTATTCCTTTAACTCCCTATTGTGATTTAATCTAAGAAAGCTTTGAAACTATCCTAGATTGTGATCCTATGGGCATTTATGGGCCCGTTACAAAAACTTTAAACTTCCCTAGTGATTTAATCTAAGAAAGTAAATGTCAACACTATCCTATCTTTGTAGCATGCGGGCATGTGTGGGCCCGTTACAATTTTAAGGTGTGTTTTGAAAAATAAACTAAGAGGAGTCCCGAGGGGGTGTTGTCCTCTCCTAAAAACTTTGTCTTTTTAAGGGAGATGAAATTGTCCTACAACCTCTTTCTAATTCTCAAGATTGCTTTGAAGCGTGAGAGAAGAGCATACTCAATGATTGATATCCAATTTTTGGTCCCAATGCAAGTTTTATATGTGATTACAAATGATTCCAACTTATACTCTTAGTCAAAGCGGGCCATCCATGTCGCAAAATGAAAGAAAAAAAGGAAATAATGATTTTAAACCCCCTAAGCGCCTATGTGTTTTGACTAATCCCTTTATATGGAGAGGGAACTAAGTGTGGTGCAGATTACAACATGCATGGAATCATCTTTAAGAAGGTTAGGGGCCTTCCACAAATCACAAAAAGGATTACAATGTGTATTTTTCTGCACATGCGTGAGGGTCTCAGAGTAGACAGAGGCGCACTGAGTGCCAATGCGTGAACTAAAAAAAACTTTTTAGCGCAGGTGCACAGAAGGCGCTGAGTAATACAGTGATTTTGGTGCACGTGCGCACAATGCACGACTGTGGGCCAATAAACCTGTGCACAACTGTCACACGGCTGTGAAGAAACTTCTGGATGAAATTCTCTCAAATCAACTTTGAATTTGATGTTTTGCAGGTCAACTTAGGCCGATTATGGCACTTGCAGGTTAAATAAACAGAAAGAAGAGCTAAAATAACCTGAATGGGGTAGGAAATTGATACCTTTCCCCAGTGGAGTCACCAATCTGTTGCACCTCTTTTGTCACCTAAATGAGTAAAACAGAGGTGCTTACAATCTTAGTTGGGTTAGCTAAGCAAGACAACAGTAAAGGAAAGGGTTAGAAAAATAAACATAAAAGACTAAGCTAAGAATTAAACTAGGAAAGGAAAGAACAACTAAACTATTGTGCATAAGGACATAAGAACAAGAAACAAACAA